>CM076579.1:629423433-629648958 GCA_034641835.2 Pinus albicaulis
TTATGTCACAAAAATGTATATATGTGTCTCTGTTTCTTAACCCTTTAAATGTTAGTAATATATTTCCCAAATATCAAATCTTTAGGAGCCATGCAATGCCATATTCTCTTTATACTGAAGTGAACAGATGAAAGACAGAGAAAGAACAGGATTTTAACTTGTCATGCTGCGTTACACAGAAGCTGTCATTATAAAATCCAGAGGAAGTGAAAAACATATAAGTTAAAGAAGAGGAGCGCCCATTAAGGATATTTAACTCTTAGACATATAAATATCAAGAGACCTGTAGCTCTAATCACTCTACTTTATTCACAGAAATGCAAATGAAATGGAAACCAAGAAAACTCTTCAACATAGATGGAATATTGGAAACTTGCAAAACTTCTTTATTCATTCGATATTGCTCAGTACAAAATTTAGCCTTCAAAGGTTCAAAACTCGGACCCTTCTTCCTTCTTTAAGATGTCTTTAAATACAAGCTGAACCAAAATGGTTTCAGTTATAAAACTGATTCTAACTGACTGTAACTACTTAACTACTTTCTGTCACGGAGGTATATGCCTCAGAAACATTTCATTACATTGCATCATTTGACTTGAAAAGAAAATAAAATAAAAGATGACAAATCCTAATCTAAAGGAACTGATGTTCCTGGAACAGCAACTGACTCAATGATTTCTTGCGGCTGTACGGTCACTTGTGGCTGCTTGGCGGGAAATCCTTTTTCTGTATCAATAGTAAATTTCTTACATTCCTTCCAGAGCTTGTCTTGAGTTATTGGAGCATTCTTATAACGATGATATTCTACTGTGAAGGCAACAATATGACTGTGAGTGAGGTTACTTGTAAACAACGTTTTCACCATCCACAGCAGAAGGAAATGTCTTTGTAAGAAATTGAAGACTATTTCTCCCTTTAGTATCTGCGTCTTCTCATGTCGGCCATCTGCTCTGCTTTTTGCAAACACCAACTGATCTTCATAAAACTTCCAGGACATAAATTCACCTCCTTCCCTCCAGCATGATGGCAAGCCAGTTCTTATCAATTTATCAAATGAAATGTGAAATTTCTTAATCACCTCTTTGATTACCTGTAGCCGCTTCTCTGATGCTTTCAGAAGATCATTTTTAATGATCATCTTGCTTATTTCCTCAGCATAAAAATACCTGTCTTGTATCCCCATGTCTTGCAACTCCTCATCTGTTTTGGAATTAATAAAATTCATGAATCTTTTGGCCCATTTTGATCTTTTGATTGCAGCTGGCTTGTCTGATGACAATTCCTTTTCGTGATCAACAACAATGCCTTTCTCTCTGGCAATTACTTGTATGGAATTCCATTTTTCTTGTATTTCAGAAATGATCTCATTCCAGATGAGATCCTTAGCTTTAATAAGGGAAATATTTCCCTTCAATTTCTCCTTGAGTTCCTTAATTTCTTCTTCAGCTTTATGTAGCTTCTGCTCATTTTCGCCTGCCTTTTCTTCCCATCCTTGCATTAATCTCAAAGCTGTATCCTTTTCAGACTGGGCCTGTTTGCAATCTCTCTCCGCCATTTTTAGCTCTGTATTCAATTGAGCAACTTGGACCTGTGGATCGGCCGCACCTGCAGAAAAATCAAAAGTACAAGTGTGGTTCTGAATTTGATTTTGTAAGGTTATGGTTGTTTGCTTTACCTTATCAAGCTCTTCATCTTTCTTTATCAATTGTTGTCGCAACTCCTCTTTTTCCTTTTCTACCTCTGCTACTTCAGCTGCCAGCGAATGCTCTGCAGCTGGCAATTTCAGCTTCTTCCTTAATGAAGATATTTCTGCCTCTGCGCCCTTCATCAGTTTGTGCATTGCGCTCTTATCATTTGGATCAACGCCAATCTTCATTATGATTTTCTTCAGTTCTTCATTTTGAATAGTCAATGCTATGGCATTGGCTTTCTCCATCTTACACTGTTTGACAACCTTAGCAAGCATATTCTCTGTCTTGACTGATGTAGCATGAGTCTTACCTAAATCATTAACAATTAACTGACCTGTTTGCATATGGAGATTCATCTTGTCCCACAAGGGGATCTTATTTACATCCATAACAATATTCAACTCCTTAAAACTGCCTGAGGGTCCCAGAGACATCCCTGTCGGATGCGATAGCGCCATTTTGAACTGGTCTTTCTCCAAATCCATTACAGTCAAAAGTCTTGTTTGGTCAGCAGATATATGATGTTCTGCTTGTGTCTCTATATTGGCCTTTATTCTTTGATTATTTTCTTCAATTAGGGAGAACACCTGCTTCATGGAAGGAGCCTTCTCTAACTGGAGTTCTGATCTGCTAGGAGATGAAACGCCCTGTTCTTTACTGACTTGGAGAGTAAAACCAGGTGAATTGGAGGAGTGATCTTCTGCTAATTTAGTCCTTTTCTCCTCTCGGGGCTCTTCCTCATCAATCTCAATAACATCATCTCTCACTCTCTTGCCCATCTTTTCCAATATTACAGGAGTTTGAATACTCATCCGTGATGAACTTGGCCCTCCTGGATTAGCCAACTTTTCTAAATCCGGTTTACTCACATGAGTAAAAGCAGCGTAGCCGTTCTCGACCCTTCTCTGTGAAATAATCGCATGTGGGTCATAGGCCCACTTCTCTCCCAATAATAACTGTGTTTCTTCCAACATCCTTGACACCTCCTCATAAGCATGCCTTGTGTTAACGACAAAAGGACCTACACTCATGGGCAACTTGTACATTAACCCCTTCTTCATTGGAAGAAAATGAATTTGATCCACATTGAGACTTTGCCTTATAAATTCCAAAGCAAACAGTCTCATGGGAACAAATGTTGGAAGCCTATAAGGCTCAACACCAACTCCATATAGCCTTATTTCAGAATAGTCCTAAAAAACAAACCAGTCTCCATATCTACAATTAGGTCCTAATTGCAAGAACTCCTGGGCCTTTGGCAAGAAACAAGGAGGCCGAGTTCCATTGAGAATTTTATAAGCGGTGGTCATAAAGTGTTTCACAAATTCAAATAAACCAGCTTCATTCTCTTCTCTTCTGATCAAATCAGTCCAAAGTAGAACTGACTGTTTATTTTTGTTGCTATCCATTATGTTCAAACCAATACTCATGAATTCTTCCACATTCTGGTATAAAAACAAGTAAACTATTAATGAGGGAAATCTGAAATAACCTGTTAGTGGGAAAGAAAGCAACTGAGAATTCACCACTTCTTGCCAAAAGGATGGAATATCTAACACCACTCCTGGTTTCATCATGAGATTAAACATCCCCAGAGCTGCTTTGTCAACTTCGCAATCATCTTCTCTCCCCAAAATCTCCATAATACAGCTGAGAATTGACCTGTATTGAACATTAAATGCATCCAAACCAAACTTTCCCGAACCAAACTGGGTCTTCTCCGGACTTGATACCAAAAATGACATGCAACGGTTAAATTCCTCAACTGAGAGCTCCTCGAAGTATTGAACCAGCGAATCTTCTGAGAATTGCAAAGGAGAATCATTCTCCGGGAAGCATAATGCTTGACGCATTAATTGAGCTGAAACCTGCAAAACACTTTCTCCCTGGGAGTTCATGACATAACATTTTCCGGGATACATGGACGAAACCAACCAGGAAATGAATTCTGGAAAAACATGGGTTTTAGGAATACAGGCGGACAGCACTCCAGAACTCTGCATAGCGGAAAACACAGGCAACTGGTCGGTGTTCAAGGTCACTTGGTAATGCATGAGAGGATGATTTACAGATGAGGAAGTATCACGGACGTCTTTCTCACTATCTAGGAGAGGGTTCAGAGTGGATAGACCAGACAAGGATGCTCGTTTGGCCATAGCTGACAAGAATTTCGAAAACAGCTTGGTGCGAAGGTGGCGGGACGGGGTTTTAAAACTGGACAACAATCACAAATGAACCACGACGGAACGGAAAACCCGATTTATAAACAACGGAGACCGCAATCAATGCAAGGGTGACGTGGGACGACACGCATGGTGGATGACAACTGTTTGCCAACTGTTTGACACCTCAATGGCTGACGTAATGCGGGGGGTCTGTGAGTACGGCGGAGACCTCCAACCCATACCTCCCGCAATCAACCAGAGCCGTTGATCAACAATTTTCGTAGATCTGACCAGTCAACTGCGGGGGGTCGGGTTTTGATAACCGACGGGCAAGTTGACCCCCCGCAGTTGCTTATCCAAAAGCTTCTGCGCGTGATCGCGACTTCCGCTGCGGAAGTTGCTCGAACTTTAGGATTAATAAAAATATAACAATCTATAGTCAGCCGCTCCACAAATCGAAATGAAAATGGAAATACAATGTAGTCTTTCTTCGCATTTTTCCTATACTAAAGTATAAAACCTTATACTATAGCATATTTCGGATCCTTAGGAATATTTTTTCAAAAACATTTTCTTTTTTCAAAATTTCAAAACTTGACATAAAAAAGGATATGCACATATATAATGATCCACAACAGGATCGATGAAGGAATATGTAAACTGTGAATAGATGAACTCATTGGAATCTTTCCTTATCAAGGAAGTCCAAAAGATGACTGATTGTGGATTTCCCTCCACATAAAGCTTCTGAAGGCTTATATTAAACTTCTTGGACTGAAAATATAAGAACATGTGAAATAGGAATGAAGAGTATTTGAATACACCTTCAGAAGGAATTTTGACTAATTTCTCATGGATACTGTCAGCAATATATTGGGCAACGTTAAAGATGGTAGCAGGAGACTGACTAAGAGTAAAAGTAGACAAGAAACCAAGCACTGCAACATCAACATGTTCATCTGTAAAATAGCCAAGAATGAAAGACAACATGGAAATAATATGTCTTGTCCTTTTAGAGAATTTAGCAGAAGAGTATGGAGGATTTAGCTTGGGAATTTCTACATAAGAAGGCATGAAGGTCTGAAAAATCTGGAACCTCTTAGGGAAGTCCAGATCCAAGTATAACTTAGTGAGGGCTTCAATAGACAAAGTAACTTCATCTAGTCCAGGCTATATCTAAAGCATTTGATTGATAGAATCTGCTGTAATAGTAAACACGACTTCTTTTTCAGGTTTTACTATGGTTCTTTGATAAGGAGAGTAGCATGACTGACATAGTCTGATTAATTATGGAATTGGTAAGTATGAGGAACAACATATTTTGGAAAGTTTGATTCCCAGATGAACACTTCATCATCTTGATCTAGGGATTTTTCTTGGCTCCAACTGTGGAGCTCAAGAAGGTTGAACTCTCTCAATGTATCAGTAATCTTGAAGTTTACATCAGCCAGGGGAATATGCTCTACATCTACAATAGGGGGTTGTAGAGGATTGACTGCTAGAATGTTTTTGGAAGCCATTGATTTGCTTGATCTATCAATTTTATACTCTTTTGACCTTAAAAACACTGATTTAGGCCTGTAGAAGCACCTCTGGTAACTATAGCAAGCCGCAAAAGGATTTTTGGATATGAAAGGGGATCTATCTTTTGTCTGCAAAAGTATAATTTTGATAAATTGACTTAAACTGAAATATCTGTATTAAAAGAGCAACTACAGGATTTTAAATTTTCTGCAAAAGGTATCTAGGGCTTTATAATGCATTCTCTCTGATAAAAAGAATCTCAAGACATCGATTTTATGCAAAAAGGATGCCTAAGTACTGTAGGCAAGGGTTTGAAGGTCATAGAAGGCTTCCTCAGGTCTGTAGATGGCTTAAACTTCTAGAATCTGTGAAAGGATTTCTCAGGGTTTATAGAATAAATGATTTAGGAAGCAAAGGGGGTTTTATTTAGTTTCAGAGGCTCCTAAATGATCCGATTAATTGCATTACTCTTTTAGATCGATGAATAAGTCTGTTCTTCTAAAGAATACCTGGGAAAATTGAAATTTTACTGTGCAGGAGGGTTTCTGGGGTTGTTGAAAGCTTTCAGAAGCTTTTGCTAGTATTTATAGGCACTCAGAGGTCTTTTGCACTATTTATAGTAGTCAAATTGGTGAATTATGTTTCTTTTAGGCTTAAAAACAAAGTCGGCAGTGGTCTTTTTTTTCTGCAATGCTTCTTCTACGTGAAAACGGTAACAAAAGAGTGAAAAGAATGCATATGGGTGGTTTATAAATGTTTTTCATTCAACAATGAATGCATTTATTGTGGGGTCATTTCAAACAGGCAGGTGGTTTGGGCGCGGGGGAGGGAAAAACTGCCAAGCAGTTTTCGCAGGGTTCAAAGATGGTAAGTGGAATTAGTTTGATCGATGTGATCCAATGGAAATCCGCCACGTAGAGGGGAGAGAAAGCCTGCAAACTGTGCTTATCACAAGCTTTGGAGTTGGTTAACTATCACGTAATTAAAAGTGCAATAAAGGGTAACTACCGATTGATCTTGGAGATGATGATCAGATGGTTGAGATGATACGATAAAGCTATAAGGTTTGATGGTGTGGGGCTCGGGATTTCAATGAAGCAGAAGGTTAAATATTTATTTAAAACTAATGTTTAATACACAGTTTGGAGTGTAATATGATAGGTGGATGTTTATATATTAACAAATAGGATGCATATAAGTGTAATATTAGCATTGGCGGGGATTATATATAATGGACCGGGATTAATAACATGATTTAATAATTTAACCTATTGGATGAGTAGGATTATATATCACGTGGGGGAAATAAAACATAGGTTAAACTAGAAATATGGGTTGGGATATATTATATAAGGATTTAATTTAATACGGGCTAAAGGTATATACAGGGATTTAATACATTAGGTTAGTGTTAAAAATATAATGCAACTGCGGAATGTCAAAATACACTAAGTATAGTGTAAAAATCTAATGTTAGAATTTATATTTGTTCATAATGGGTCCCAAAATTTATTTTAGCATTTATACTTATGATAAAAACTATTTTTAGTTGAGATTCAACAAGATGATGAGCTTAGTGAAAAGAGTCACCTTGAGTAAGTGTGCCCGCAGGCTATTTTTGGCACAAAGTCTATTTTTAGACTAAGTCTATTTTTAGACATGTCGATCATATTCTATGAGTTGCAGGATGCTATTTGTGGATGGTTGGTCAAGTTGGAAAAATATATGGACTTCTATTTTTAGACATATTGGGTAGAATCTATTTTTAGATTGCTAGTCTAAAAATAGATATGTCGAATATTATTAGCTCTTAATAATATTTGGACTCTAAACATTATCTTATTCTCTTGGAGCACTTCAGTTAAGTGCACAGATGTGGCACAACAGCTGACAGAAGGAATTACACTATTCTTGAGGGTTTACTAGAGCTAATGCATGAGGACTTCAGTTAGAACTCATGTGATAGAGTTTGGTGGACTTATAGAAGTAGTTGATGGAGTTGTATTTAGTTTAACTCAGTTAGACTCAGTTGAGCTAGTTGTATATAGTCTAACTGATTGATACACTAGTGAGAGTGGTGTGTATTAATTAGTTAATTAATTCACTAAATAATAACTCATTAATCAACTGAAGAATACATCAGTTAACTACAGTGCATGGTAGTTTCAGTGGAGACCAGTGGAGAGATAGGTGAAAGAGCAAGTGTGACTATTAGTTGTGACTATAGTGATGCATTGATTGCATCCAACACTCAGTGGATATGCCAATGAGGATTGCGCAGTGCAAGCTTGGTGAATTAGAGTTCATTCAAAGCCATTCTTCAGCAGGGATTGCGCAGTAGAGGCAGGCTAGTAGGTGGCAAAGATCAGTGCATGGATTTGCAAGATCAGGCCTAATTAGTGTGTAGCGATTGTATTGTACTAAGAGCTTGATATGCTCAGATTTGTATGAGGATTGTTACATCTTCTCTATGACATATATTATATACAGATAGTTGGGGTTTTCAGCTTCAGGCTTTCCCATTAAACAACTGTGTTAATGTGTGTGAATTTTTATTGTTTCATGTGTGCATTGCAATCTTGATTTAATTTCCGTAGATGATCAATGGTGGAATAGATTCTGTATTTCACATGAAGTTAAAATAGTGTGAGATCAGGATAATATTGGACATATAACACATACTTTATATAATTTCTACATGTTATCAAAGGATTATTGATCGGAGAAGATTTCAATTATTGAAGCGGTTGAGTTTTGTGCTAGAGGAATTTGAATTTGCTGCAGTGTTTTCTTGGTGTCGAAGTTGAGCATTCATTAAAATGTCTTTCAATGGATTGTGATTGGATTATTCCCTTGATGGCAGCTTGAATTATATTTCATGGAAGGACAGGATTGAGGCGGTGCTGATTGATAATGGGTTGAAGGAGTTCATAGATACTGATATTCCAAAGCCTGGTTCTAGTGATGCAGCCGCACTTGACACATGGAAAAAGAAGGTAGCGAAGTGTCGAAGAATTCTGTTGGAAGGTGTGAAGGATCACATAGTGTCCAGCCTTCACGGTAAAGCTACTCCATTCTTGATGTGGAAAGCTTTGACAAACTTTTTCCAAAGCAGAAGGGACCAGAGGAAGTTGGTGCTTAAAGACAAGCTCTGGAAAATAAAAATGGAGAAAGGCGATAGTATACCAAAATACCTCACGAAGTTTGTCCACTACAAGGATGAGCTGGGAAGTGTGGGGGTTATTGTAGATGAAGAGGAATTGGTGAGCTTGGCTCTCCTTGGGATTCTAAAGAGTTGGCATAGCTACGAGGACTCTGTCAATGGACGGGAGAAACTGCCAGGATGGGATCTTGTGCAGGAGGAGATAAGGCGGGGTACCAGGGATGGATCTTCATCGAAGAATGAAGATGAAGAAAATTGCACTTTGGTTGCCAAAGAAAGGAAAGGGAAGGGAAATAAAAATCCTTCTCAATCCAGTGCAAAAGGCAAGAAGTAGGACTTGTCCAAGGTGAAGTTCTTTCACTGTCACCAACGTGGACATTACGCCACTAATTGTCCACAAAAGAAGAAAAATAAGCAGGCTGCTAGATCTGCAGCTGGAGAGGCCTTAGCCTTGCAGTTTGAGCTGGATTTTTCGTTGATCGCATGCTTGGTTTCAAGTGTGATGGGATTAGTGTGGTTTCTTGACAATGGTGCATATTTCCATATGACTGGAGACAAAGATTTGTTTAGTGATCTGGATGAAAAGGATCTTGGAGTGCACATCGAGATGGGCGATGATGGTAGATACAGTGCGACTGGTATCGGGACCATTTCCTTTGAGAGGGAGTCTGGAAAACCTTTCATCTTAAAGGATGTCATGCATGTTCCAGGATTGAAGAAGAATCTGGGCTCGGTGGCGATGTTGGAAGACAAAGGTTATCTGATGTTGTTTTTAGCGAGGAAAAGCTGCAACGCGATGAAACGAGGTCAAACCGAGGAGGATGAGGGCTCGAGTTAAGAACATTTATCAATTGAAGGTATATGGCTGCACAACAATGGTAGGCAAAGTAGAAGGAGTGGTGAGCCGTAGTCGAGCGAATTGGCACGAGGATATTGGGCCATCTTCACCATGGCGCTTTAAAAATTTTGTAGTAGATTTCTACCAGGCTTCCCAAAGGTACACTTGTGCAGCCAGATCAGTGCAAGGGATGTACTTTGGGAAAATTTGTGAAGACAACTTTTCATTAGAAGGATAGTCGTGCCCCGACGATCCTTGAGAGAATTCACACAGACGTGTGTGGAACTTTCCCTATTGCTTCAAAAACAAATCATAGGTATTATGTGATATTTGTTGATGAAATTTCTTATAAGTGCTGGATATTCTTCATGTAGAAGAAGAGCGAGACATACTCAAAGTTCTGTGAGTTCAAGGCGTTGGTTGAGAAAGAGTCAGGGAAGCAGGTGAAAGCTCTAAGGAGTGATAATGGTGGTGAATACATCTCTGGTGAATTCAAAGACTTCTATAGCAAAGAAAGAATTCGAAGAGAACTCATAGCGCCTCATAACCGACAAAATAATGGGGTTGCGGAGAGAAAGAACAGAATGATCGTGGGTGTTGCACGGGAAATGTTGCATGATCAGGGCTACACTTGTAGGTTAAGAGGCATGCAACTTGTGGTTTATGTGCAAAACCGTTGTCCTCATAGAGTACTTGGCATGAGTACACCCGAAGAGGCATTTTCTGGTAAGAAGCCTGATATTTCTCATTTGAATATTTTTGGCTCACCTGTTTACATTCATGTGATGAAGGATGCTAGGAAGAAGCTGGAGCCGACCGTAGAGGTTGGGATATTTTTGGGGTACACAAAAACACCCCACAATTATCGTGTGTATTTTCCAGACATTCGGAAGACTGTTTTGCGACGGGATATAAAATTTCATGAGGAGAAAGCCATGAAGTTGTCGCTTGAGAGGGAGCTACACTTGCATGTAGATGAGGAGCTACTAGTTCCTAAAGATGAGCCTCAGGATGTGGATCAGCCACAAGAGGAGGTTCATGGAGTGGAAGAAACCACTCATGCGGCACCAAACATCAGAGGGCAGAGAAACACACTACGAGAAGTTGAGCGAGGGCGGATCTTGATGCGAGGCGCAAAATGTAGGAGCACCTACATCACAACGCGGAGACAGGTCACTGATGGATTTACTAGATACATGGCTCTGATGAGCAAGTGTATCGTGACAGAGCCATCCTCTTTCGAGGAAGCTGTGGAGGACCCCGCATGGGTAGATGCCATGGTAGAAGAGTATGATTCGATTGTCAGAAACAGTGCATGGGAGATTGTCCCGAGGCCAGAGGGGAAATCAGTAGTGGGTTCGAGATGGATATACAAAGTGAAGCAGGCAGTTGACGGGAGTGTGGAGAAGTACAAGGCAAGATTTTTTGCCCGAGGCTTTTCACAGATTGAGGGGATCGATTATGAGGAGACCTTTGCACTTGTCGCAAGGTATTCTTCCATACGGACAATTCTTTCTCTCTCAGCGCAGATGGCGTGGCACATTCATCGGATGGATGTGAAGACTGCGTTCCTCAATGGAGTCATTGAGGAGGAGGTGTACATAGAGTAGCCCGAAGGTTTCGAGATCTTCAGCAGTGAGTCGCATGTGTGCAGGCTTCAAGTGAGCGTTGTATGCGTTGAAACAAGCACCTCGTGCTTGGTACACACGGATAGACAGTTATTTCACCGGACTTGGATTCTCCAAGAGTGAGGTGGATCCTAACCTATACCAGATTGTGGTGGAGGGTAAGTTGTTGATCATTTTACTTTATGTAGATGATTTGATTTTGACGGGTGATGATATGTTGATACTTTCATGCAAGGAGGATCTTGCTAGAGAGTTTGAGATGAAGGACTTGGGCCTCCTTCATTATTTTCTGGGATTGGAAATTTGGCGACGGAAGGGTTATTGTTTGTGTCTCGAAAGTATGCCTAGGAGATGCGGAGGACACCACATGCAAGGGCACGACTGTGAGCTCCTCTTCTGGTGGTTGGAGGGAAAAGATGATGCTACATTGGCGAGAGGTAGTGGATACTGCTGTTTACTGTTTATCGACGATTGGTTGGTTCGCTCATGTATTTAGTCAATACACGACCATACATATGCTATGTTGTGAACCAGCTTTCACGAGCGATGGTGAAGCCTACCAAGCTCTTTTGGAAGGCAGGTAAGCATGTCCTGAGGTATCTCAAGGGCACATCTAAATATGGATTGTGGTACAGACAGACGGATGAGGTGAAGCTGCATGGTTTCACGGATGCAGATTGGGAAGGAAGCCCAACGGACAGAAAGAGCACATCTGGAGGGATTTTCAGTATCGGATCTACAACAGTTTCTTGGTACAACAAGAAACAAAGATATGTGGCACTCATTTTAGTGGAGGCCAAGTACATGGCAGCAAGTTTGGCTGTATGTGAGGCTATATGGATGAGGAAGATCCTGGTCGGGTTGTTCGGTTCTCACTTAGATCCTACTGTGATATATTGTGATAATCAGAGTTGCATCAAACTCTTGGTTAATCCAGTATTTCATGATAGATCTAAACACATTGACATCTGGTATCATCATATCAGAGATTGTGTGCAGCGGAAGATCATGTTACTTTCTTACATTCCTATGGAGGATCAGGATGCTGATATCTTGACGAAGGCGCTCACCAAGAGCAAATTCGAGTACCACAGGGGCAGGATCGGGGTGGCAGATAATCCCTATCTTGTTGAGAGGGAGTGTTGAGATTGCAACAAGATTATGAGCTTAGTGAAAAGAGTCGCCTTCACTAAGTGGGCCCGCAGGCTATTTTTGGCGCAAGTCTATTTTTAGACTATGTCTATTTTTAGACATGTCGATCATATTTTATGAGTTGCAGGATGCTATTTGTGGATGGTTGGTCAAGTTGGAAAAATAGATGGACTTCTATTTTTAGACATATTGGGCGGAATCTATTTTTAGATTTTCAGTCTAAAAATAGATATGTCGAATATTATTAGCTCTTAATAATATTTGGACTCTAAACATTATCTTATTCTCTTGGAGCACTTCAGTTAAGTGCACAGATGTGGCACAACAGCTGACAGAAGGAATTATGGTATTCCCGAGGGTTTACTGGAGCTAATGCATGAGGACTTCAGTTAGAACTCATGTGACAGAGTTTGGTGGAGTTATAGAAGTAGTTGATGGAGTTGTATTTAGTTTAACTCAGTTAGACTCAGTTGAGCTAGTTGTATCTAGTCTAACTGATTGATACACTAGTGCGAGTGGTGTGAATTAATTAATTAATTAATTCACTAAATAATAACTCATTAATCAACTGAAGAATACATAAGTTAACTACAGTGCATGGCAGTTTCAGTGGAGACCAGTGGAGAGATAGGTGAAAGAGAAAGTGTGACTATAGTGATGCATTGATTGCATCCAAAACTCAGTGGAGATGCCAATGAGGATTGTGCAGTGCAAGCTTGGTGAATTCGAGTTCATTCAGAGCCATTCTTCAGCAGGGATTGCGCAGTAAAGGTAGGCTAGCAAGTGGCAAAGATCGGTGCATGGATTTGCAAGATCGGGCCTGATTAGTGTGTAGCGATTGTATTGTATTGAGAGCTTGATATGATCAGATTTATATCAGGATTGTTACATGATCTCTATGACATATATTATATACAGATAGTTATGGTTTTCAGCTTCAAGCTTTCCCGTTAAACAACTGTGTTAATGTGTGTGAATTTTTATTGTTTCATGTGTGCATTGCAATCTTGATTTAATTTCCGCAGATGATCAATGGTGGAATAGATTATGTATTTTGCATGAAGTTAAAATAGTGTGAGATCAGGAGAATCTTGGACATATAACACATAAGTTATATAATTTCTACATTTTTTGGGTTTTTTGGGTGCTTTTGAACAAAAGGGGAGTTAGTTAAAGGGTTTTACTTTTCTTAAGTATAATGTGTTTTAAACTTAGGAAAAGAGGATTTTTGCAAAGGAAGATGGATGATAATGGGAAAAGGGAAAAATGAAGGGGATGAAGTATTTTTACAAGGGGATGATTTTTTGAAGGAAGTTAGTGACTGAAATGACCAATTTTATGCTTATCCATGATTGTAAAAACTGCTTGTACCTACCCATCTACTACCCTAACATTTTTACTTCATTTTCATGGGTGCATTTGAGCTTGCAAACCCTTTTTCATTTTTATTTTAAAACAATGAACTAACTAATTCTACCGGTATTTCTTCCAAGGGCTCAGATTAAGCTGTTGAGCTCCTTATTATTCTCTACCTAACTACTGGTCTGCCAAGATTAAATTTTTTGGCTAGATCTTTATTCTCTATTTAACATCATGAAATTAAAGCATGAGAGGTTAAGATTAAGATGTTTAACCTTCATGGATTGTGGCATTTTAACAAGCTGCACACAATGTTTATTTTGTAGTAAAAGTAAATAGTAGTGGCATTTGGATTTGCATCAATTTCATGTTTCATTTTTATCTCTTTTTGATTGGGGTCCATTTTTTCTATTCTTTTTTAATATTTTTTCTTTCAAGTCCTTTGATCTTTCTTTTAGGACTTTTACCCTCTTTACATTTTATTTATTTTTCTGATATGGGAAAACAATTTGCAGAAAGAAAAGTATGTACATATTTACAAGACTAATCAAATTCAATTCACAAATTATGAATCCTATTATTATAGGACCCTAATAGTGGCTGCACATGGGGATGGAATTTCCTGGTGAAATGTCAAGAACTTTGAGACTAGTAGCCTTTGAATTTTGACTGCGCTGGCCTTGAAACTGTTTTCTGAGCTCTGCATTATTCATACTTATGATATTTTATCCTTCAAATCTTAGGGCCTTCTCTTCGGGCTTCAAATTTTCTAGAAAAACATCCAATCCAATCTAAAATCTGTAATGTTATGTACAATGAGTAAAGTAAACAAAGTAAACTATTGTTATTCTATGGAATAGTAATGCTTTAGCATTCTACCATTGATATGTCCACCTAGCAGATTGGATCCATCCAACTCCTTCAAAAAGAAAGAATTTTTACCTCTGTAACCATAAATGACATTAGGGCCTTTCCATAATAAATCAAATTTCCCATGTTTACCTTTCTCTTCTCTCCTAGAATCCCACTTTAGAACTTTTTCACCTATATAAAAATCATCTTCCTTAGTCTTCTTGTCAAATATCTTTTTAATAATTTATTGAACAACTTGAGACTTGAGATAGACCTCTTCCCTGGTTTGCTGCAAGTGTATGGTTTGGTTTATTCTTCTTTGGATATCATTGGTTTCAACTTGCAGTTCTTGGATTATCTTCATTACTGGTACTCCTAAAGAAGATGGAAAAATAATAGCCATCCCATAAACAAGTTGGTAAGGGGATGTACCAATAGATTTCTTTGTGGTAAGTATATCTACCCATAAGGCATTCACTAACATTTTGTTCTAGGTTTTCTTATTGTCTTCTAGTGGTTTCTTGATGATGTTCATAAGGCTTTTATTGAAGGATTCAACAAGACCATTACCTTGATGGTAATAAGCAGTAGAATGGCCAAGAGTAATGTGGTATTTATTACAGAAGTCAATCATATTTTTGGCCTTGAATGCAGCTGCATCATCAGTGATGATCTTTTGGGGGCATCCAAATCTTGAGAGAATGTTGTTTTCTAAAAATGAGATTATGATAGTATCAGCGGTTTGCCTAGAAGGTATGGCTTCTATCCACTTAGTGAAATAGTCTGTGGCTGTCAAAATCCACTTGTGTTGGGCTGAGGATGGAGGGTGAATTTCACCAATGAAGTCAAGACCCCATTGCTGAAAAGGCATTTCTGTGGAAATGGGTTTCAGGGGTAAAGGTAGTAGCTTTTTCTTTCCTTCAACGATTTGGCACTTGTGATAGGAGGTCACATACTTTTTCACATCTGCAAAAAATGTAGGCCAATAAAAACCAGCTCTCAAGATTTTATCTACAGTAGTCCTGCAGTAAAGATGTCCTCCATAATCACCTGCATGAAAATCTTCCAAAAATTTATCAGCTTCATCTTTAAGAAAACAATTCAATAAAATGCCACCATGATCTTTCCAAAACAGTGAATTGTCTATGATACAAAATTTCATTGCCTTTAACTTTAAAAATCTAGCTTTATTTCTTGATAATCCAGGAGGAGCCTGTAAATTTAGTAACAAAAATATAATATCTGCATACCATGGTGAGTCTAAAACGGCTTCACTGATCTTTGGAGTTTCCATCTCTTCCTGATCATCTATTTGGGCAATAAAATTAATATCTAAAGCATGACAATTTGATTCAGCTATGAGTTTTGCTAAACCTTGAACTTTAATGAGTTTGGTGGGATTAATTTCTATGCCATATTCCAAAATGGTGGCAATCCATTTGCCTCTTTTACCATTAGGCCCATTCTATGTTAGAATTTCCTTTACAACTGAATTTGGAACATAAGCAATGATATGTGAATACATGATGTACACTCTAAAGTCTTTGATAGCCTTCACTAAAGCTACTGCATGCTTTTCCATTATATTATACTTTAAAGTGGCATCTCTAAGTGATTTGCTGAAAAAATCAATGGGCTGCTCATAGCCCTGATCATTTTTCTGCAGTAAGACTGCAACAATAGTATGTTCTGAAGCAAAGGAAAAAATAATGAAATATTTTTTGAAATCAGGACTTGTAAGGATTGGTGTTTTTTTCTAGGCTTGTTTGATTGATTCAAATGATTGTTTGGCCTCTACAGTCCATTTAAGTACTGAGTCCTTTTTCAACATATTATTGAGTTCTCTAATTATTTCAGCTAAGTTTGAGATGAATCTTCTGAGAAAGTTGATTTTACCTAAGAAATCTTGCAATTCTTTAATATTCCTAGGATGACTAATGTTTATAATAGCCTCTATTCTAGCTGGGTCTATCCTAATTCCCTCTTTAGATATGATATGTCCTAAAAATTTACCTTCTTCCAGTCCAAATAGAGTCTTTTTAGGATTTAGAGAAATGCCAAATTTTACTTTTTTGTTATATATACGAAATCATGAATCTCTTTAGAAAAATCTATATCCATATCTCTTTGAAAAGTGGCTCCTGCATTCATTAATCCAAAAGGCATTTTCACATTCATGAAAGTACCCCAAGGAGTAGTAAAAGCAGTTTTATGTTGGTCTTTTGGTTGAACTAAAATCTGGTTATATCTAGAGAATCCATCAAGTAATGAAATTTTGGAACAACCAACCACCCTCTATAAAATGTGATCCATCTTGGGGAGAGGGTAGTTGTCTTTTAAGGGCACTTTATGTAAATTTCGGAAATCAGCACAGTCTGATTTCCCATGTCTTCTTATTAGTGGGAACTAGTTTTGAAACCCAATTAGAATATCTGATTGGTGCAATTATCTAAGCTTCGTACATTCTCTTAACCTATTTCTAAATTAAAGACATCAAAACTAGATTGATTCTTCTAAGCTTCTGTTTGAAAGGTTTTTGATCTTATTTTATGGGTCTTTTGTGTTGTATTATGCTATTGTCATAAGATTTTAAGTCCTCATAACTCCATGCAAATACATCCTAAAATTCCTTAAATAGAGCTATGTATTTCACTTTTTCTTCTTGAGGTAAGGCTTTTGAGAGTTTTATCATCTTAGGCTTTAATTTTTTTCCTATATTGCATTCTTCAATATCAGATCTTAATGGTTCCATCTTAGGTTTTCTTGCAACATCATTAGAATAAAAAAAATATTCTAAAGGGGCTAATCCCTTAGGTAAAAAGTTATTCTTAAGGTTTAAAATGTCAGAATCATCATCTGCTAATTCGTCAATCTCTACTTTCTCTAAATTATCTATTTCTACTTGATTAAATTTAGTGGGTTTAGTAAAATCTAAGTTATTTACATCTACAACATTTATATCAATCTCACTATCTATGGTTTGATCTACTGTACAATCTATGTCTATGTTACAATTCTGAAACTCTCCTTCAGCATTTAGGAAATGATAAATCTGTTCATCCTGTGAAATTATTTGAAAATATTTTCGATTATCTGGTTTTGTAGGCCTTTGTTTAACCTCTGATGTATATTTATGATTTGATTGAAAGGGCATATTGCAGGTACTAGCAAAAGTTGCTAAGTTGTGTGCCTGTATATTCTGTTTTCTAGGAATTGCAGCAAAGTCACAATTAAGCAGTTCATTGATCAGATCTAAAACAATTTCTCTATATTGGCTTAATCTTGGATTATATACAAAATATTATCCTCTTATCTGTTTCACAATTAACTAAGATTATCCCATGATTGGCACCTTTTTTTCTCCTAAATTTATAACAATCTGTAGTCCTAAAATAAGAGCTTCATATTCATCCATGTTGTTTGTACATTTGAAATTTAATCTAAATGCATGACCTTCTACATGATTGTTTTCCATGTTATGTATCCAAACTCCTGCTCCTGCTCCTAATTTTTTAACTGATCCATCAAAATATAGGTGTTGTTCTCAATGCCAGTTTCAGAATTACATAAAATGAATGAGTCCAATCAATAGGTGTAGAGTAAATAGGATAGTTTCAAGGTCTTTCTACACCACTAACCATGTACTTCATTAATGTCTCTCTGTAAAGTTTCCTGGGTTGGCCAAAAACTGATATTGTTGCATAAGACATATCTAGTTGTAGAGATCCCTGCAGTTTATCTCCCCATGAGTGAGATAACAACATTCCATACTTAGGAGCGATGTCAACTACTACAATATCCATGACTATGCTTTTTCCGGGGTATTGAACTAAAGTAACACATAAATCTTTTATCTAGCCTAAATATTTCACTTTACTGGAGTCAAATAAGAAGAGACCTTTATAAGGTCTAGTGATGTCTAGATTCAAGGTTTCCATTATTTCTTTTGGCATCAAATTGTGTGAAGCCCCTGAATCTAGAATTGCATTATGTAAAATCTGATCATGAACAATTAAGCTAATGTAGAAAGGAGGAACTGCTCCATCTTGGTGTTTCCCATTAACATCGGGACCAAAGACTAGTTCTGGTTGATCATCACTTAAATTTATAGAATATTCTCCATCATTTATATTTAAAGTCTCAGTGATAGGTGTTTTGTATAGGTCATGTTTTACCAACTCTGTCAAACGAATTGGTATCTTTAATTTGGAAATTTCAACTTGAATATTGAATGGTGCTTGTGATTTTCCTAGATGAGTTATTTCTTCTTTTGTAACTGTATTTTGGGTGGGTTTATCTTCTTTTTCTATAGTTGGATTTTCATTTTTAGTTTGTATTTCCACGGTTTTACTGCTTTTAATTTTCTTTTCAGGGACAGTTTGAGATGTAGTGGATGTTTTGGTAGGTTTTGATGTTTCAAAAGTTATTTTAGCAGTGACTGCTTTAGGATCAGCTGATTTTGGATCAACATTTGATGATTTTGGATCTGAAATTGTTGTTTTAGTAGAAATTTTTGTCTTGGCAGCAACAAATTTTTGAGGATATTTTGATGTTTGGACAACAACATCTGTGATGTCAACAATTTTATGACTAGGTAAAATTTTGAGACTTGAAATTATTTGATTTGAACTAGAGTTTTGTTGAGTTTCCCTAGGGAGTATTTGTAGAACTTTAGTGGTAGGAGCCTCTACTGTCTTCTTTGTTTGAGTTTGGGTAGATTTCTTAATATAATGCTCTACATTTTTCTTGCTCCTAAGGTTACATTTCTTATGAACTTCATTAATTGCAAACTCATAACCTTTCTTGTAATCAAAAGACTCACCTGAATCTAATTGTAGTTGTTGTAATTCATATAACTCATGTTCTTCTTGTGTAAGAAAAATGGTGTTATCATCATTAATGCCCATTATATTGATATGAGTGTCTTCATATTTTTCATTTTGATGAGAAATTTCAACACAGTTCTCTTGGAAAGGTGGTCTTATTGTTTGGTTAGATGTTGATTCTCTAGATTTTCCAGTGTTGCTTTTTTTCCTGAAATTGGGATTTCTAATTTGAGGTCCTTGTTGTTGATTATCCCACTTTGGCTTCCTTTCCATATTATCTAACCTATTTTTTTTCTAAGTGATCTATTTTCAAATCTGAAGTTGATTTTTCCTCTTTTATTGTCACTCTCCTTTCATTTCTTAATCTAGCTTTCTTTGCTAACAAGTTTGCCTCTACACTAACAACATTACTTTGCATCTTCTCTAAGGTTTTTGGGTTTCTCTCTCTCATTTGGTAAGTTATATCTGTATCAAATCCATCAGGGAATTTGATAAGGATAGATTCTGGAGGAGGTTTAAGATTAGCAGGAATTGCATTATAAATATTGTTATATCTAGTACAATAATCTTGGAATGTTTCATTTGGTGCTCCTTTTATGCTTTCAAATTTAGATAAAATTTGTAGTGGATTTTTCTTCTTCTCCCATCTATTAAGAAAAATTCTATGAAAAACATCTAAATCAACAATACTACTAGCATTCAAACCTTTAAGCCACTTTTTCACCTCACTAGTTAAAGTTTGAGCAAAAAGTCTCATTTGGACATCATCATCATCAATTTCATGAAGTTCAAAATAGTTTTTCATCTTATTAACATGTTTTTGTGCAGTGTAATGAGTGGTTCCATCAAATTGAGGAATTTTTCTTTGATAATTCTGGGGCATGTTATGTAACTATGTTGGTAGGACCAAGAGAGCATATATGGTAGCCATGGCTTGGATTCTAGCTTGGCTAGGAGGTAAGTTTAAAGTATTTGGTGAGGAACTATAAGTACTTGCTGATGTAGTTAAAGCACTTGCAGATGATATTAGGATATAAGAAGATGTACTTGAAAATGTGGTTGATATAGTAGAAGATGAAGTTGGGATATTATAAGAGGTGTTTGGAAATGAGAATGATGTTTTGGAAAATGCAGCAAAAATACTAGGGGATGAACTTGAGGTGGTGGAATATGGAAATACAATTCTAGGTTGAAATGGTTGCTTAGGAAAGAATGAATCTCTGGAATGAAGTGTAGTGGAAATAATGGATGAAGTGGTAGTAAATAAGGATGAACCTACAGATTCTAAAATACTGGTATCTAAATGGCTGGTAGAAGGCTTAGGGGTATAGGTTGATAAAGCAGTTAATTCAACTAAATGTTGTAAATAAGCTTCATCAATTTCTTTAATCAAAGTTTAGTTATGGGATCAAGTTTATCATAAACTTCAAAAATCTTTTGATTAGAATCAACTGAAACAATTTCCTTCTTAGTTTCAATAAATGAAATGAAATCAGGATCTATTACAGTATTATGTAAGTCACTTTCTAATTTAGTTCTGAATAAATATTGTTCAAAATTTAGATCAAATTCTATGTCTTGTAAACTTGATAGTTTATTTGGAAGAAAATTTGCTTTGACCAATGAAATCTTATTACATAAACTCTCTACTCTTTTGTTTTTCTTTCCAATTCTATCAGGATTATCTACTATGACAGTAGGTTGTGGATCTGGATTGGACATGGTATAGTAGACTATTCTGGAAGCCAGAATTATAGTTTTTAAGAAAATATACTCACAACTTTTTAAAACAATCTTAAGGTGAAAAGATAATTGAAATGATCTCCTTTAAGATCTATTTAAAACACTGAGGATTGGTTAGTTCCCTAGTACAGTTACCAGTATGTTATCACTCCAATAATTCTTAAATAGTTATGAGATTTTTTATTTTGTGTTTAAATAATATTAGAGGTAACCACAAACCTACTTTTAAGCCTTAGGATCTAACCTTCCTAATGCTTAGAGAGGGCTCTCTCTGTATGATTTAACTTTGTTGATTATATTTTATTTTAGGCTAGTTATGTAGGGAAAATTGATTTTGGGTTTTTATTTTATTTTATTTGGTGGTGAAATCACTTACTTAGATGGATAGATGTAGATCTATATCCCATTGGGCAAATGGAGTCAATGTGTCAAGCAGTCAGATCAGGATCAAGTTATAAAAGGATATGTTTAGAGGGAAAGATAGCTGATTCACTTCAGATCTTCAAGGCTGATGGTGAAAATGGTTTGGATCGGGATAAAAGAGTAATTAAGGGCTCTTAAATCTGGATTATGAGTGAAAAGGAAGAGGTCAATCGAAAGCACGGAGAAATTAAGGGTTCCCTAATCTAGATATCAATCGAAAACATATAAATGATAATCAGTCAAAACATAGTGCCTTTAACATATTCTGAAATAACAATTCCTGATTTATCATTTAGATTTATAACACATTCAAGTATTGATGGAAAACATAAGAAATTGACAAAGTAACATGTGAAAATACTTCACTGTAGTAGCCCAACACATGAATCCTGTAATATGATGCTTTATTTCCTTAATCCATTTTGCTGACTTGAAATTGGTACAAAAACCCTTAGGTTCAGAATAGTACAACTAAAGAAATGTTCAACAATTCATCCACACACAATACTTCCAAATGAAAATTATTTATACAAAAAGTCATACAAAATATCCTAGAATAAACTTACGAATTATTCATGGAAAAGAAATATCTTCATGGAAGAAGATAGTGACAACTTTCTAACTAATGCTAGCTGTCCCTTTTTTATTGAAATAAATGGTTTGTTGTCTTGATTTTGTCACCGATTTATCTCTTTGTTGTTCAACGAATACTGCAGCTGGACCATGAGGTGTCTTTCACGCTGACAGATTCATTTTTTCTCTAATTTTGACTTTAACCTTTCAACTGATACACTTTCATCTAATTTTCTTTATCCTGATACTCTTTCACTGATACTCTTTTACTACAATTTGATTTCAGAGTAAATCAGTTAATTTTTCCCAGAATTCTGCCTTTGGAAGTTTTATCTTCATTATCCTTCTGAAGTTTTCATCAGATTTAGTATACTTTAAGAATGTTGGTTTGTTCACAAATAAGTGTTTTACTTCATGCTATAAGTAAAACAAATTCTCAACATTTTTGTAGAGCACCTTCCTTGTTGGGATTCCCTGCAAGGCTGAATTGTTTAATTGCTCTTTGGAAAACTATCTTATCTTTTTATCATAATAATTTTGCTTCATTAATCTTTCATTAATCACTATAGGATTGGGAAGGCCTTTTTGCCTTGGAACATCAAATTTGATCATGAACCTTGTGATTGCAATCTCTATGTTCTGGCATTTCTCTTCTAATTGTATCATCAGATTATTTTTAGAGATTACCTTCCTAACTTCTAGGATGGTCTTTGTTCTATCATTAATTCCAATATCTTCTAGCTCTTGTTTATTTTTGGAATTAAGAAACTTGATGATTTCTAGAGCTTCTTCTGGTTTCTTACCAAGCTCTTCTTTTGTCTTCTAGATTGCTTCTCTTGCTGATTTCACTAAGTCTTTCTGCTCATATATCACCTGTATGCATGGAAAAATATCATTGACTGCTTCAATGATATTGGACCATAACTGTTGCTTGACATGTACCATTGGTTCCTTCAGAGTTAGTTCTTTTTCCAATTTTTTCAGTTGCTCATTCAATTTGTTGGCTTTTTGTTCTTCATTCTTGGCATTTATTTGAGCAAGTTTCTTAGCATATTCAAGGTTTTTGAGCTGTTCTTTTAATAAATTTATCTCATTGGTCTGAATAGACATATCTTTCATGGCCTTTACTATTTTTCTTGCTTCATTTGAGTGTTGTGTTGTTGTTGTTGAAGATTTTGTGGCTGAAGTTGTAGATGAAGTAACTGGAAGTGTTGTGGCCATTGTTACATTAGGAGCTAGTGATTCTTCCAAAGTAGAAGTTAGAACTGTTGTAACTACAGGGATGATAGTAGCAGAAATTTCCTCTCCTTTGTTGGCTTCTTTCTCCTAGACCAGCTTGTCCATTTCAACTTCCATTTCCTTTATCTGAGCTATTAACTGTAAAATGAGACTCATCATCTCATCTTTCTGATTGGTTTCCTGTAAGACCTCCTTGGCTTGAGGATGTCATGTAGGGGGCAGCTTTAGTTATTTCTTAAGTGCATCAATGTCTGCATTTATCTTTTTGATCAATTCCTCTACAACTTTTACATTTTGAGGATCATATCCTACTTCAATCACTAGCTCTTCCAAGGATTTGATTCTAGTGTCCTTTGCATATGAAGATGCTTTCTCCAATTTGAGCTGATCTCTTACATTTACCAGAGTGTTTTGAAGTTTTTGTGCACTCATGGCCTTGGTGGTCATTGTAGAATAAATCATCTCTCTTGCCTGCTTATGAAATTCAATTTGATCCAGAGGATGAATATCCTGGACTGGAACTTCAAAATCTATCTTTTTGTAATCAGAGGATGATTTAGGAGTTTGAATTGTGGGCTGAATAACGTTCATCAACATATTTTTATTATTGTATTCAAAGGCTGAAAGTATCCTATTCTGAATGCTAGGAGTTTGCTTTAGATACTGAGAATATATTTCATTTTTTATTTCTTCATTTTTTGCCTTGATTTATTTGTATCTTTCCTTTATATCCATGCCCTTTTCTGTTGTTTTCTTGGATGAAGAAACTTCTATACAGTGTTTTTTTCTGAATTAGTTGTGTCTTAGAAGTAGTGGGCTGCTGTTCCTCTTCAATTATTGTAGGAGGTGCATTATCTTTTTCTGCAATTTTTATATCAATCACCTCTACTGTTTCCTTTTCTTTATTGGCAAGATTTAGCTTTGGATTTTTACTATATCTTAATTTGAATTTTGTCTCTGTTATAGTCTCAGCTATATAAGATCCTTCCTCCCTGTTTCTCTTCACATTTTTGTATTCTTGGGCTGGAGTTTGCAAATTTTGACTAGTATCACTTTGATTCTCTATCTCTACCAGTGTATTCTCTAACCATTCAGATTGGTTTGAAAATTTCTCAATCTCTGGCTTCTTTTCATGTACATATGGAGTTAATTTGCATTTAACTCTCATTTTACTAATAACACCAAGGGGATCATAATACCAAAGGAAACTAGGACTGAATTTGAACTCCTGCAACTGTTTTTCTACTTCTGGACCTGCTTCTCTATTATTACAGATAAAAGGGCCAACCTGGTTCTTCAACTTGAACTGTGTTTTATTCTATGCTATTAATAAATTAACAACATCTGAATTTAGAATCTGCCTATGTATTCTAGGGAAAATAACCTCATAGGGAGGTATTTGGGCAGTTAATAAGGGATAAGACTTAATCCATAAACTCTAATTTCAGTGTGATTTTCGTACAAGTACCAATCTCCTGTCCTGTTATGCTCAGACAATTGTAAAACCTTCTTGATTTCATTGCTAATTTTGGGCTCTATACTGCTGTTCAATATAACATTACTCGGTCAATATAACATAGAATCCTTAATATAACCTGTTTTCGAAAATGGAATAGCCATTCTGCATCTAACCATATGACTGAAATCCCGATCTAGGCACTCTGGAAACACATATTTGCGCTGCAACTATCCCGCCGTCACAAAATTTTTGAAAAAATGGCTGATTTTAAATCAATGATAACTCCCTCATCCGGTCTCCGATTTGACCAATTTTTTTTTTGAAATCAGGTGATTTTTCAAGGAGTGCTCAGATCTGTAATTGGTTGTCTTAAATTTTGCACCAGAATCTACAAAAATGTCAAGAGAGCTGCTGTACACAAATTGCCGTAAGAAACATTTATGCAACACAACTCAATTTAAATCAGTGATATCACCCTCATCCGGACTTAGATTCAACTGATTTTTTTTTTTAAATTGGGTATTTTTGCATAAGGAATCCAGATCTGATATTTAGTTCTGAAAATTTTGTGCCAAAATTTTCACATTTACTCTACAAACTCGCCGCCCAAAAATTCCTGCAAAAAAAAGAAAAAACAAATCTCCAAACTCTGCCCAAGAAAGCGCTATGATACCACTTGTAGTAAATCTAACAAGAAAATGTGTGGAAATGGAAAATATGCCCAAGAAATAACACCATAGAAGATAAAACTTCATATCTTCATTAATATCAAAACCCTTGAGGTATGGAAACACCATACATTCACTCCTTAAGGAAGGAGATCACTCCACAAGCCATATGCTTGCCAACACAATAATCCTTGACATCTCTCAATGGAGAGTCTCTAGCCTCTATATAGGTTTCATACATGTAATACCATGGGTAGTTACCATGGGTCTCTCAATACCATACATCCAATATAATGGGCTTATCACTTTATTCCCTAGCTACATGTGGTCTCTTACATAATGTGGGTTAAGAATTTTATTTATTAACTATGGCCCAATTATTTATCATTCTTATATTATTACATCATATTATTCCCTTAGGTACGTCCCTCAGTACCCTATATTATCCCCCCTAGGTATACTACATTAATCGTGGCAATATAAGGTTGAGTGCAGTTTCATAACATTTTCAGGTCTTAATTGCACTTATAAATATGAAGCGTTTTCGCACATTTCTATGAAGAATTTATGAAGTGTCTTAATTTATTTCTGTGAAAATTTCATTGAAATAGAAAACTATTGGGCAGTCATAGTGAATCAACCCTGTAATAGTGTTGTGTTATGTGAGATTTTGAAGATGGATGAAGTGATTAGAAGCAATGTTGAAGCATTGGTTGTCATTTTAATTGTTTTGTTTGGGAGCATAATAATCCATTAGAGAAATTTTGATTTCTAAAATGGGCCTACTAAGGAATATTGTAAAATAACAGTGGAAATAATAAAATAAGATTAGATTACATTAAATTTAAGAGGGAAAAAAGAGAAAACTACTTTTTCAACTCTTATTTTTAACTTATCTATCTATGATTTTTCTCAAATTTCGAGTGGGAGCACTCGTTGGATGAATAATTCAATTCCTTATCGAATGAGTACCCATGTTGCATGCTTTCAATGGACCCTACTACATGAAAACTAAGAAATACATAAAAAATGTGATTGAAATCACACTTTTCATATATTTCTCATTTTTCATGTAGCAGG
Source organism: Pinus albicaulis (assembly GCA_034641835.2). Lineage (NCBI taxonomy): Eukaryota > Viridiplantae > Streptophyta > Pinopsida > Pinales > Pinaceae > Pinus > Pinus albicaulis. Next base: position 629,449,817 of record CM076579.1, read on the forward strand.
GTCCATCTAAAGTATGCAACATGGGTACTCCTTGGATGAGGAATTGAATTCTGCATACAAGGAGTGCTCTCGCTCAAAATTTGAGGAAAATTGTAGGGAGGTAAGTTGAAAATATGATTTGAAAATTAGTTATTTATTTATTTATCTTTTTACTCCAAAAGTGGTGAATCGTCTCCCATGGTTGACATCATCATCTTGAATCCTATTGGTTCTTATAAAGTTGATTTTTTTATACAATTTTGTTTTGAGGCCCATTTTTTACCTCAAAATTTCTATAATGAAGCTCTTTAGGGACTTGACATTGAGGGCTTATGCATTAAATAATGTTGTCAAGGTTGAAGCCAATGTCTAATTACATTTGGTAACTGTTTCTGTAGAGGAGAGACATTTTTCTATTGGTATGGAATCCACCCAAGGTTGTATATTTCAGAACCTGAGCTAATCAAGGAAGCTTTATCAAATAAATACGACTGCTTGGAAAGGAGACACCCAAGCCCTTTTTTTTGGCTTTGTTAGGGTTGGGATTGATTTTTGTAGATTAATTGAGATGGGCGAAGCACAGGAGGATTGTGAGCCCTGTCTTCAACGTTGATAAAATTAAGGTTTTGATTCTTGGATGTCTTACAATCACTCTATAATTATAAGACTTGATAATATATGAGGAACAATAACAATTTCTTGAAAAAGTATTTGAAATGTTTGGTAATTCAGAAAATATTGTCACTTATAATGTATCTACGACTATTGAATATAAGTATGCTACAAACCAACAAAATAAATATATCGTAAAGTAAACTACAATTGCACAAAGTGCGCTGTGAACTATTATATTAAATTGTATGTTTGACTTTATGTGAACTATTATATTAATCATGCAACATATTGCTTCCTTACAAAATCCACAGTGTGATATGGTTACAAAAATTAATTCATGCCACCCGTATGTTTGATGGCCTCCATTTCTTGCATTGCCCAAACTTGGTGAGTTTCCTGCTCAAGCCAAGTATGGTGGCCTACCCAAGATTGGTTGATTCTGATGTGCTTGAATGTTGCCATATGCTTAAGTCTTATTTTATCCTTGTAACCATGGAGGGACTGAGTAGCCCAAATTTCCACTTGTGCTACTAACCCCAAAATTGAGTGGAGGTGTCCTATAATCACACATATGATTTAAAAATGCACTAGTAGAGGTATAAGAGGTGGGCATAACCCCTGGTTGATAGTGGGGGACTTAGATGTTAGTCAGTGCTTGGTATGATGGCGTATGCTCTGTAATGCGGTCCATAGTGTTGCACATCATCCTATTTGTCTCAAAATGGATTGGACCATAGTATTCCATCTATGTCAGCCCTCCTCCTTTTTTCAGCACTTGTTGAAGCTTTCTTGCCTCCCTCTCTAGCCTTTCCAATTGTTTTTGATGTTCCTTATCTTCCCTTGCTTTCTGTCTTTCCAACCTTTCCTTTTCTCGAGCTTCTATTATTGCGATCCTTGCAACTCTCTTTTCCTTGGAAAACTCCTCCTTTCTCTATTTAGATTCCTAAATTTCATTTATTTTACATTTAGACTCAAATAATAACATCATATAGTCTTAAAATGTGAGCAATTATGAACTCCTCCCTAAACAAAGATAATCTATTGTTGAGTGCCTTGATGATTCCTTCACTCTCTCTATTGGAAGCTTTAGGAACATACCAAGTCTTCGCTGCTTCATTTTCATATGATCCTTAAGGCTTGAAACTTTCCTTTCAACCTCTAGGACAACTGGTTTCCCCCCATTGTTGACTTCGTATGGTACTTCATGTTGAACAGGTTGTTCTTTTAGTGATCCATTGTCTACAAAATAATGAACAACTTTATTGTTCAACTCTGATGGTTGTGAAGGCATGTCCATGCTTTCATCATTGGTGGATGACACATTATGTGTGTTGATATTCATCATGGCCTCTACCAATTACCATGATGGTGGGGTTGCATGGGTTGGCATGCTCAATTTCTCATTGTTTAATCATGTTGTGTTATCATTTGAAAACAAGTTTGCATTATCATTCACATGATCAATTGCCTCATATGGAATATCACATGCAGAATGGGCAGGTGGTTTAGTGGGTGTGACAAACTCCATGCTATTGAAAACTAGTTCATGACTAAACTATGTCTCACTCAAATGTTCATCATCATCACCATAGAAATTCCCTTCAGAAAGGGACATCATATCTTCAACAAGAAAAACATCTTCCTGCCCATCCACATCTTCTTAGGCATCAACATTGATTGTGGATATTGGTGGTCACCCACCTATTCCACTTGGACCCCCACCATTATTTCTTTCTGTTTTTTAGTTTCCTTAACTGTAGCACAATTTACTATTTTTGGCAGTTTTTCAGGTCCTAAAATTCTGGAGCCATTTTAAGGGACTGAAATGACTTTTTAGGGAAAATGGAGAGACTAGAAAAGTCCCTAATTATTTTATGAGTTTTTTTCAGCCTCCTCATTGAGATCTTCAAAACAAGGTATTATGATAGCCAAATAGAGATCGTATGCCAAAGTTATGACCGCGGAAAGTTGACATTCCAACTTACCCCAATGGGGCCCACAAGATTTTGGCACTTCATCTCCTAGGGTTAGGTTTTTGGATGTTTAGGGTTTCTCATTATTTCTCAATTACAAAAAGGCCACCGAGCTTCATTGTAATACAATTCAAAGGCATGTAGCCGCCACATCTCTTCTCAAAGATAAACTACCATTGACCGAGCTAGTTTATTTGCATTTTGTATGTAAGCATATTTCAGCTATTTGATATTAATGAAATGGAGTTTTATTTCTATTGCACTTATATGTTTATGTTTATATGTGTATTCTATTTTGTTCCTACATAAGTTCAGATCAAACATGGTCTTGTACGTCCTATGATTCTTGACCTTCCACATCAAATTCCTTATTGCAATCAGTATCATGCATAAGAGCATCAACATTTAGTGGCCATAGGCCCGCTAGTCCTCCTAAATCCAACCTTGATATTAGAAGGTGTGAGAACCATTTTAAATTCTTTACTTGCAAGCCTATCTAGCTAAAAAAAAATTATCTCTACCCCTAGATTATTTGCCTTCCATGAGGATTTCTTGGCCCTGAAATAGTTCTTGAAAAACCCCAAACACACTGACATCAAGGGGTTGCAATTCGTGAGTGGTATGAGCTGACAGTGTTAATAGGTCAATGCCAAAATTTTTGGCCTCCTCAATTGCATGCACATCCATGTGGCTTCCATGGCCATCTAAAACCAGTAGGTGTTTATTTTTAGGCGAGACACCACCTACAATATATGCAACAAAGTGACGAATCCAATTCATGAATAGTTCCTTCATCATCCATGCATGGGTATGTGTAGTCATGCAGGCACCTAGTTCACAATTTTGTATATAGTTTTTTAGTTGATTTTAACCTTTGAATAGATAAAAACCTAGGATAGAAGAACCAATTGCATTGACACAACAAAGAATAGCCATCCACTCCCTGATCTTAGGAAAAATCTTAGGGACATTTCTACTCCCTCTTTTCGCAATTACCCGTATACCACAATTCCTTCATGCATGTAATCTTGTTTCATTAATGTTCCATATATGGTATGGGGCATATGAGTGTTTCTCATATGCAATAGAAATTGTGTCATAGAACTTGGACACAACTGCAGGTGTATATTTAAAGCCCTATCTCTATCAAGGCCCTTTGTTGTACATAACACAAAGTCTTGGTGCATTTTTTTAAACCCACTCCACCATGATTTACTAGGAAACTCACATTTGAAGGGGTTTGGCCTCTCCTAACATATTTGAGCAACTATGGATTTAAGTTGTATTAGCTCTAACCATTGTCCCAATCGGTCCATCTCCTTACACCACTCAGCCACCTCGCCCTCCCCCTCTTCGGTCATATTTGTAACATGCCTTCTATGCTTTGTATGAGTCAACATATTTATCCAATAAGGTATGTTTGAGGTAGCAATCACATGTTTTTTTGCAGAGGCATAAATTGAATATTCCATAAAATCTATGTCATCAATTGCAACTAGCATGTCTTCTTTTGTCCAACCTCTTATGGAACTGATATTCTTTGTTGAACTTGCACCTTGCACTGTGGTTGACAATGGCTCTATGGTTTATGGTGGGACAACATGATTTTCCACCAAAATATCATTCTCAACCACATTGTTGGGAGATTTGGGAGCATTCGCATCATCCCCCTTGTCATCATCTTATGAAATGCATTGCAGCTAAGCCACCTTGGTCCCTCACTTCCTCCTGTTCCTTGTACAAGCTGCAATAGAAATTCTTAACATCGCTGCAACAACTTGTAGATTTACCACGAAATTTTGATTTTAAAAAAATGTTGATTTTTCTTAGTCTTCTTTTTGTATCAGTGCATATTGTCTACAATGGTAATTGGTGAACAATCTATGACATTGGACATGTAATTACACAATTAATTTCTAATACCCTATCATAGTAAAAATAATAAAAATGTGGAATTGGGAATGTAGTTATTGATATAGAAATAATATATTAATTTGATTTTAAGTTAATTTTGGCATAGTTTTGGTTTTTTTACATGTAAAAGATGGATCGGTTTTCTCCTAACATACCAAATGGAGTGACATGTTTACATCTGTGTTTGGAAGAGGGTTCTAAAGTTCAATAATACCTAGTAACCTAATAAGCTCTTGCGACTTGAGGGACAAAAATATTATCTGACTATTGGTCTATCAAATGTTAGTTTTCTAGAATGCGGTACGCTACATATGATTCAATTTAGAAGAAGAATTTTATAAAAATATAATTATATGCTAGCTTTCTAGAATATAGTAAGTTCCTAGGTGGTATCAATTTGGAAGAATAGTTTTAAACAAAAATATATGATTGATCTTGGTTTTCTTTATTTGATATCATTAAAAATATATATTGATATTTGTTTTTGAATGGTAAAGGATTTTGATAGACTAATAGCTAAGAGAATCAGAATGCATGCATAAACTTGCACACTTTTTAGCTAGCCTTCCACTTCGATTACACAATGTTTGACACTCCAAGATGCCTAAAATCATAAAGAAGTGGAGGGACATAAACCAAGGTGCTGTTACTCAGGTTTTTTAGTTCCGATGTTGTTTTATTTTCTTTTTGGCTTCATTTGTGGGTGTTTTGTTTTGGTAACCCAAAGGTCTCTATTTTGTAATATTTTCTGTAGTTGTACTCCTTTTCACACATAATCAAAGGATGGTCTTTAAAAACCTGTTAATTTACAGTTAATTTATCCTATATGGAATAACAAGGTATCCTATATTTTATCCTTATTAACAACAACAAAAATAAACAATAAAAACAACAAAAGTAAACAAAATCAACCTGATAACATTATTCAACAAAATTAAACCTGATAACATTGTGCATACACTCTGATTGTATGTCTCCAACAGCTGATGAGTAGAATGAATGTAACATTGTCCACACACTTTGATTGTATGTCTCTAGTAGATTATGAGTAGAATGAATGTTTCAAATGCATGTCAATAAGGGTTGATGTGCAATTTTATATTTTTTTTTATTTAGAATTTGATTGGTAGGGGAGATTGGCATGGATTGCCATCTCCCAAATTCAAATGTGTGTTCTGGATTGATTTGTACATGATCCAATGGTTGATAAACTTTCATGGTTGATCCTTGTGCTTTCCTGTTTTTAATTGTTGAATTGAAATGATTGGTGTCATTTATTGCATTTAGTAGTTGAATGGTGTCATTTATTGCCTTCATTAGGTTGAATGGTTGAACACACATGTAGATATGGTTGACACACATTTCACCTGTTCTTGTGAAGGCATTACCCAACGATGGGAAATGTTGCTCCAGTGGAAATATGTGTGTGCTTGTTTGATGGGATAGGTGTATTGCTGGATAGAAGTTAATGGAATCTTTTGTAGTGCATTTTGACTTAAGTTCTAATGTCTTTTCAACTTGTTATGTTAAATGCTTAGTGTTTGACAATTGTTGGTCCAATCAACATATGGACCCATTTTGGACATAAGTTAATAACGTATATAACTTAATATTAACTATTTATGTTCAATTTATTGATGTTCTATTATGATTTTTTAATAGACATGTGGGACCAGTACTATAACAACTACTGGTCCCTGCACAATAATATAAGCCTCTCTTCTATAGTGTTTACGTCACAAACAAGAGTGGTTGCTTCATCTTCCTTATGAGGTTAGCTACTAGATTCATGTTGAGATGGAATTGTTTATATTTAAATCAATGAGACTTTAGATAATGATCTAAAAGTGAGTGCATATTCATTGGGATATGGGCTTGCATTTTGGGTTTCACTTTCTATCACTACAAGTTATTGCGTTATCTTTGTTCCACCATGTAGATTTCCAATTATGTTACCTTTTGGAAATGGATTTGATATGTTTCACCTCCCCCTATTCATAAGCAAGGTTGTTTAGGGAAATACAAGAACATATTCCTAACTGTAAAACAAGATCTGCAACATAAGTTGACATGCATGTAGTCTAGCTTATATTTCAACATGTATTTGCTTGCATCAAGCCAAATCTTTTTAGTGAAGCATTTTGAGAAATTTATTTCAATATACATCCTCGCAAAGGTTGTGTGTTGTTTAATATCCCTTGTCTAATCCATGGATTAGTAATGTGTGTGTGTGTGTGTGTATATATATATATATCTATCTATCATGGATGTTAGAGATCCAAATGATGTCATATTTAATTTGACATTGATCAAATAAAAAAAAACATCATTGATTGTAGATAAATTGGATAAGAACATGGGGGCTATGATTCCACAAGAGAGGAATGAAAGCAATCTTGTTGGTGGGGGAGTGTTCTCAGAGAGCCAAAAACCAAAATAATATTATTTTATTTTAAACCAAAGTCATTTACCTTGATTTATGCTAAATTCGTATCATCTTCGGGACTAGTTTCCAAAGTAGTTATGTGGGTTTCCTTGAGAACCACGTGGTGAGTTGGGAACATGCATACTTACACCTTGGATTTTGGGAGTTTTTCATTATTCTAAATCATTCTTTTGGTTGAGTGTACATCAATGGAAGGAAAAACCATGCTTGTAATAAAGTGTTGAATATGCTTGTTAAGGGAATTATGCTATGAAATTACTCAGAGCTCCTTATTGATATATTACTTTGCTAATATATGGTAGATACCTATAGGAAATGAGGGTAGAAAAAGTGAATGCATGGCACAAAAGGGGATCCCATTCCTCAACTTGTGCAAACTGAAGAGGAAAGAGTGCTGGGAGGTTTGAATTGTAGGATTTATTTTGATCTGAAAATTTTGGATATTGGGCCATGCATGGCGACTGTAGCTAGCCATAGATCCATTTCATCCTTGTAGACTCATAACCCTAGCCCAATGATGTTTTTTGCAGAGATATTAGTGCAATAGTGCATATGGTTGGTGGAACATTCTAACATTTGCATCTAGTTGGTGTATTATTTTCTTAAAGATAAGTGTTCTAGTTTTGTCTTTATGTTGAGTTAAATTGTGCATATTATGGTTTTAAATTCTATTATGTTTAATAAACAACATGCATTTATAATTATGAATATTTTCAAGATGGATGCATGAGTTTACGTATCATATTGGAACATTTCATTATATGGTATGATAGACCATATTATGGTATTAAAGTTATGTTCAATTAGCATAGAAGAGGAAATTTTGAAGTATAGCACCATATTAGTAGACATAGGGGTGGTTGGGTACATTACATGTTGCTTTTCTATCATATTAGGATTGGAGTGATGAAATTTAACAACAAAAATTTTAATCTCAATCAAGATCTTATGAGGAAAAAATTATAGGGAAGATAAGGGATCCTTGCTAACAATTAAGCTAAGATTAAATAGTTCACAAAGGGGTTAAAGATAGGGTAGACAATATTCATGCAAAGGTTGACAGTTCCCTAGAACTAAGGACTAGAGTGGAGAATAATGTCCCTATAGACATATATATTAATATCTACAATGAATAAACCCCATGCACACAAGAGATATTAACCTCATTTGATAGAAGGGACCTACAACTTCAAGGAACCTAGCAATTTAGATCCACCAATTTAGGCAAAATTCCAACCAACTAGTAAATGAGCCCATCTTTTTATAAAATTCAAAGTGACACTTGACTCTCTTAGCGACACAACTATGAGAATGGATAAAACCTTATCCATAGACATGGTGAAGAGCCATGAAGGCCCAAAGATGACACTGCAACATCCCTAAAAAGCATCTTGACCTCTACAACAAACACATAGGGGCTACAAGTGATGGAGGAAACAACATCTCAATCTAGTTTAAATGGCATTCGGCCTCAACTTAGCATTTCGTGTTAAATGAACTCGAATCCATGGGTGTCAAAGCTTGGACTTATAATAGTGCATTAATATAGATACAAGGTTTTGATGGTTGGGACAATAACCATTATTGCAAAAGAGGGAAAATGAGAACATGTACATTACTTCTCATATGATAGAAAAATATATTAAATATGTTGAAATATTAAAAGCACTCTAATTTATACTTTTCCCATATATGACTTAGTAAAACTAATTCTACTTCATAATAACTTTGAAAGGAAACATTGCTTTAAATTTTATATTAATATTTAAGTAAATAAGAATGTATGTTATGGACAATATTCCTAAAAAAATGTTAAGGAAATTATCAATAATAACTCTAAAAACTTTAAATATAATTGTATGTAATTTTAAAAAATGGTTGGCACAATAGGATGTTGTCCCTTCCACCTGATTTCAAATCTTATAGGGGGGCATATTTGGCCCATTGTGATAAGGCTCAAGGAGTAGGCTCCCCCACCCACATGGAATCTCGACCCTTGTTAAGTCATAAATTCCTGGTATATTTGGCTTACGAGTTATAGGTTGTCAAATATACTCTTGGTGTTATAATGGGCTAGGCTTTAACTTGGGCCTTACCCATATTACTCCAATGAATTATCAAAAAATACTTTAAGTTTTCCAAAGTTTACTTCCAAATTACTTTATAGAGTAAACTCTAACTCAATATAATGAGTCCTATTTTTTAAAGTTTATTTCAAAGTGTAATACATCAATGTCCTTTTAATCCATTCTTATCCACTCTATTGTAAAAGAGAGGAAGGCATTCAATGTGAAAAAGTAGTGGCTCTAGAATCATGGGAGTAATAATGCACTCTATCCCACCATAGAGGAAGGCATTTCATGTTAAAAAGCATAGGCATTATCATTATGGGTATTTTTATGTTTTTATGAAGGTAGTTAAAGTTTAATTAATTTAGTAAATATTTAATAATTTAGATAAATGCTTTTCGAATTAATCATATCATTGACCAATTCCTAATGATGTGATTAATCCGAAAGACATTTATCTACATTATGGATCACAAAAGTCTTAGATCTAACATATTTAATAATTGTTAGAGTTGTGTGTTAAAAATATAATTTTAAAAATATATATTACTAATAGGGGTGATCTTTTGTCTCAAGGAACAAAATGAGACTAATTATGCTTGGTGTTTGGGCATTGCAATCAATAACTAGGTTAAGTATTTGGCTCTATGAAAGGGACTGGAGCTTTCCATCAATAAAGGCATAAATAAATTATCAGTGTTAGGATATTCGATGATAGTCATAAGGCAAGTATTTAAAGCAACACCTAAACATGGAATTCTCAATTATATTCAATGAAATTGTTTTGTAGCTGAAAAAAATTGAGGAGATTTCCTTCTTTCACATATATAGGAATATGATTCGAGACTTAGATAAAATTTCCAATCAAGGGGTAAGGTTGGGGAAAGGAAAATCATAATCAAATCAAAATTATAGGCTGTCTCTCTTATTTCCATGAGGATTCCACAAGTATCCAATATTGAAAATGGGGACCAACTTGGTGTTTGAAAAATCATATAAAATAGATTAATGACCAAATAATTTATCATTGTCGTTGTCGTTATTATTATTTCACTTTAAAAAATGATATTAATAATAAAACAAGAGCTACATAGTAACTAGTACTTGTCGCTTAGCTTAAATATAACTTAATTAAACTAAAAAATAATAAAGAAAAAAATTTCATCACAAAATAAAACACTGTATTGTTGAATGTCATCACCAAAAATTATGAAATATGATTAACCAATATTGTTTATATTAAAATATATACACTTTAATATATATGTTTATATATATGTGAGTGTGTGTGTGTGTTATTTTTTATTAACATATATACAAGTTTTTAAAATATGTTTTTAATGCTATATCTAAGACTTTTGTGATCCATAATGTAGATAAATGTCTTTCGGATTAATCACATCATTAGGATTTGGTCAATGTTTCGAACCATCTAATGTGTTTCATCCTCGGGACAAGGTGAGGAAGGAAATAAATCTTATTGAATAAATAATAAGGATGTGTCATTGCCTGATGATCGTTGTTAAAACTAGTCGTTATTTGACTTGGTTAGTTAATTAGTAATTATGGAATAATATTACAATATTTGAGTTTTTAAGAAATATTATTAAAAAAAGAGGTTAATGAATAATATAGAATAATGTACTATTGAATAATTTAATAAACTGATTAGATTTTAATTATTATTCACTTATTATAATTTATTCAATAAGATTGATTTCATTCTTCACCTTGTCCTGAGGATGAACCACATTAAATGGTTCGAAACGTCGACCAAATCCTAATGATGCGATTAATCCGAAAGAAATTTATCTACCATATGTTTTTTATATAATAATAAGTCATCCTAAATTAAAAATATGGATAAAAAATTATAATTCATGAAATTGAAATAATACAAAAAAGGAAAAAAATAAAAAAATAAAATAAAAAGTTAAATAAAAAGGAAATAAAATTGTCCAAGTGGCTTTGGATATAAGGTGGTCGGGTGCTCTATCAAGGCACTCTTTTATGTGAATTCATTGGTTCAATTCTCCACTCCAATCGGGGTGATATTTTGGACATGGTAAAGATGTAGTCCCACCAAGCCTAAAAAAAAGGTAATAAAACAAAAAACAAAAAAATTGATAACTAATAGAAATGGAAGCTACAAAATAACCCATAATAAGACCTCAACCAATCACCTTACAAATAAATAAACCAATATATACATTTTAACATAATCTCTTACATATAAAAAAAACTTGATCTTTAACTTAGAAAATTAGTCTTTTTAATCTCTCCCATAGTGATATACTTGTTTTGTTTTTTATTTTTTTTAATATATGTCATGCATGTTCATGATACTTGTATTTTTTTCCATTGTGTTGTTATTCATTGCATTTTTTTCCAATTTATTATGTGATATCATATTAAAAAAAATTATTTATACATAAATTTTCCTTTTCTTAATTTATTTATTAACATTACCGATGTATATTAAGCGACACATCTCACACATCTCATTCATGATATCTTTTTAAATTAATTAAGTGAACTCCATTACATGTTAATAGTTTTGTAGAGTATAAATCAAATTAATTTATCCAGAAAAATGATTAGTGAAATATAAAAATAAATTGATTGGTCAAATATAAAAATAAAAATGCATAAAATGAGATGTGTTTTATAGTTTAGATATATTTTAATTTCAGATTTATCAAGTATTAAGAGAGATTAAATTTCATTTTTTTTTTGTAAAAGAGGTTTGCATCTCAAGAGAGAGATTTGAGATTTGATCCCTCTCAATGCTTGGTAGATCTCCATGATATCTCTTGACTTAGTATTATTTTTGAATTTGTATATGTTGTGACTTTAAGACTTAAATGAATTTAGTTTATTAGTAACATAAAATATTTTGTTGACGTTAGTTATTTTATGTAAATATGTTTTTTTAAGTTATTAATAAAAAAATTTAGAAAATAATGTTGAGGCTACAAATGGCTAAAGAGAAGTTATGAGATACAAGAAAATGATTGGATTTATTCACCCTTGGATGATGTAAGACCTAGGAATCTAATTTGAGGATTAAATTATTAAATTATGGAATACTAATTGATCAACAAATCCCCAGATAGTGTAACAACCCTCATGAAAATTCTATGTAATAAAGGTAAAAAAGGCAAAAAGAACAACCACGGTTGCTGGGACACTTATTCCAAGCTAAATGTTGGGCAAAAACATCCTAGTAGGTGTTCATTTGGTTTATCATGGCTAAGGAAATTGACAAAGGAAAAGGCTTTGGAAAGGCAAGATGGCATTTTTGGCACATTTATTTATGAAAATAATGGAAATTGGGAGAAAAGGGAGGTGAAAGGTCACAGGTTTCATGTGAGGAGGAAAATTAAAGAAAATAATGGGAAATGAGGAAAATAGAGGCCTCATCAATAAAAAGGCTTCTAAGGATAATTTGGTGACTTTTTTCAGTTTAGTTTTGGAGCTCTCTCATTATTCTCTTGTTAAATGTTTCATAGGGCTATATTGTTCTTTTCTTTGATAATTGCATTTCTTCATTAACACATTAATTTCACCCCATAGCATCATAACATTATTCATATTTACATCATTATTCATCAACATATGCAATTATTTAGAAAGAAAAATAACATCATCATCAATGCAGCGGAATATAAAGGAACATAGGAAGAAAAGCATGCACACATAGAGGCACCATGATTGGTCGGAGACCAGGGAAAACCCCACTATGGGGAAAACCCTTGCAAATTATTCTTCTATTAGATTGTCATCAAATGATTCAACAAAAGAGAGTACAATGATCCATATCTTCACAACAAATAGAATATCCATGAAACACATCTAAACATCAAAACTTTGATTCTGATACACTCTCACTGCCTGTAGCATTCTGTTGAACACTGATGTCACTGAGCGAAAACTTCAGAGTACTGTAGATTCATATTTTTTTCCCTAGCCACTACCATAACACTTTGTGACTACGGATATGGGTGAGCGCAACCCGATCTTCCTTCTGAAGCCCTAGCCGCTACCATAACACTTTGTTCCCGCATATATGGGTGATAACAACTTGATTTGCCTTCTGAGGCCCTATCTGATACCATAACACTTTGTGCCTGCGGATATGTGTCCCTAGCCGCTACCATAACACTTTTTGCCTATGGATATGGCCGATAAATCTTTGTAGAAATTATGCAGCTAAGATTTGGAAAACCCTAGATTAGAGCGATCCTTGCACCTGTGATTACAGACCCTGTGCGAAATCCTTGTGTCAAACCTATGCGAGTGAAGACAAAATACAAGAGAAGAAGAGGGATTAATCAATGTGTCCAAGTGAGATTTAGGTCTCTTCTATTTATAGGCTTCCATGAGGGTCCACTTTATGTTGAGGCATGCCTGTCCATTGGTATATGTACATAGGGTCGACCTAATCCAATGTACATGGGTGGGTACATAAATTCAAAAACCAACTTCTCATTATCCGAACGAGGTGATCTTTAGGTCGATTTTGGTCCTCTCAAAAAGTGGAATTCAATGAAATGATCATATTTTTCATCTGATCTTTTCAAGGTGGAATTCGACCGCAATTTCTTAAATTTAACACTCCCTCTCAACTAGAGAGAATTACACTTGCCAATATCTGACCATCGATCAATATGACATACTTCCCATCTCAAGTATCTCATCATCCTGAATCATCATTGTACATCTCTTGTTGCTTGCTTGATTGACCCTGCTCATATGTTGAATATTATTCAATATAGATGAAGAATAATTTGTTACTGAAGGGGAGCTTAAGCTGCCACCCTCTATTCATTGGGCTATAACCCGGAACCTTTTCCAGTAGGCTACTACCCGAAATTTATGTCAACGGGCTACTACCCAGAATCTTTTTCAGTGGGCTAATACCCAGAATATATGTTAGCATGCTACTACCCGAAATATCAGTCAACGCGCTACTACCCGGAATATCTGTCAACGAGCTACTACCCGGAAATATGTCATCAAGATACTACCTAGAAACATCATCGGGTTACTACTCAAAAATATTGGTGGGGGGAGTCAAATCTACGACCCACATAATCATCAAATATAATATCATCAGGGACCACAACTCAACCTGAAATCACATTAGGGAGCTACTACTCATCCCAGAATCTCATGGGGAGCTACTGCTACGACACCATATCGAGCAATAGGTGACATAGGGGAGATACTACTCAACCCATCCTATTGCCTATTGATCTTCCCAGCAATGACCTTGAATAGTCATGTGGTAGAAAACATGCATCATAATATAGCTTGAACGAGATACCCGACTTACCAAGAGGTAAGGATCACACACCTCCAAGCCTCCTCATTTGTTTTCCAGACAGAGAGGGATAATTCCAACAAGCCCGATCTTGTGGGTATGATGCCAGCTAGGGTATATTGTACAACACCAAGACAGGGTGAGCTACTACTCCAACCCTATGGGTAAAATATAGGGATAATGCCTTATTTTTCAGAGTTCCCTCAACCCCTTGATCCCTTTATCTCAATTCCTCACCCTGGGAGCTAAAACAAGGGGGAAGAGTATGGCTCAGTCTCCTCTATCAATGTTTCTCTCATCATAATTATATCATTGTACTTGTATCAATTAACAATCATGTATCAGTAGTATTTTTCTCCTATTCAATATAGGACATCAACTCAAATATCATGTTAGAACATAAATAATCATATAAATCATAAATGGAATCATCCTCCCTCTCAAGGAGATGCCAACCACAAGCCTCATCTTGTCTCTCAATATATGAGAGTATCTCGGTCCCAACTATATATATATATATATATGAGATTCTCTTCTTATTTTATATCATTGCAATGTATCCATGTCATATTTAGAATTTTCTCAAAAATCTCTCAAAACGCTTCTTCATCATGCTTCATAGCTAGCCATGTTAGCAAAATCATACTTAATCTCGGTCGTGATATGGACCTCTCATCCAAGATATAATACTAAGGCAACACTCATATGCTCTCATCTCATCAATAATTATCCCAATCAACATTAGCATATTCATATAGTCATATATCATAGGAGGAATATTTCAGACCAAGAATAAATCATCTCATGCAAACACCTCGAAGGATTCTCGGTGGAAACTCAATGTGAATGAAGCGACTCAATCATGAATCGACTCAGTTTCTATGCACATAATTGTATATATATGGATGGATGTTATAAACAGAACACCAATGCTTCAATCAATTTTCGATTTCCATGTCATATTCAACAACATCTTGAACTTCAAATTAGAGTGTCCAAGGAATTGTATTTCTATCTTCCAATACTTCTTTAATAGCTTCAAAAAATAGATTATCTTTTCCCAACTTCAAAAATTGTTTAATCATGCTTTGATACATCATTTCAAGCTTGAGAAGCCATCTCCCTCTAACTTATATCATCAGGGGCTCTTTATCTGACAATAGTAGATCGTCAGTATATAAAAACCAAAATCAAAATCAAATTTATACCTTGGAACAATTTTGAAGAAAAAGGCTTGGATCAATATAACATCCCGACTTCATGAGAAAAATGTCAATGCAGACATATCTGGATCGAGGGAGCTTTCTTCATGCAATTCTCACTCCAACCATAACACTTTACCAAACCATCATGCTTAGCCTTACATAAATCATTATTATGCAATCAAATCAACTAAATCAACTCATCAAAATTTAGAAGACAGATCAATACTAATATCAAAAGTCATAAATATTTCAGTGTCAGTTCAGTTGACCAAGTGACAGGTAAAGCTTTCATCAAGTCATGAAATCATCTATTATCATGCCAATAGGTTGTCATCAACCACTTAATATCAATCCAAAACTTCATCAAGTCATTCCCATGATCATAATACAAGTCACTATGCTCATATATAATTGTCGTCAAGTCAAATCATTATACATCATGTCAAATCCAAATTTTCTATCATGGTAAGATCTAGACATATCTCAACCATTAAGTCAAAGGTCTAAGTCATCATCAGACATCATATAGTTCATCTATATCACTCAGTCAAATCATGTCAAATTCCTGTAAACATAATTACATATCTATATGTATGTCACGATCACGTGAAAACACTAGTTCAATATTCATGTTCATATTATAAAAAACATTAAAACTTACATGTTCTTAGATCTTTCAGCTACATATGTATAGAACTAACATCCTCCAGGTGAACATCTATTTTTATGCACAAAACTTCATTTTTGTGTCTATCAGGCATGGTCACACCTATGGGCCTTCCTTTGTACGAGTCAGGCTCAGAAATATGGTGTATATCAATAATGTTAGATACCCATAAATAATACTTCAATAGAACATATAATTTCATCTTCATTCATGTCATCAACCTGTCTTATAATTGTGATATTGCGATTTTGCGATATTGCGATATTGCGATTTTGCGATATTGTGATTTTGCAATATTACAATTTATCGCAATCGCAAAATCGACATTACACTTAAATCTTATCATTTCAAAATATCATTCGGGTTTTTGATGCGATGTTTTGACAAGACCCGAAAAGAATCATACGAAGACTATAATGCATAATTATAAGGAATCAAATACATTTATTCTTTCAAAGGCTCAAGGATATTTGTATATGTTTACTCGTGCTTGCAATAAAAGTCTCATCCTTATCTAATTTACTATTTTAATTAAAACTCTGTTATTATCTTTGCTTTATGTTAATTTTGATTTCTTTATTGTTCAATCTCAGGGAATAAAGCTCAGAGATGACGAAGAGAGGAAAAAAGACAGCAGAGCCTTTTGCATCCAAGGATTCAGACATGCAGCCTCTCTTTAGTGATACTACATGCAACAAAGATAGTGGAGCTATGTCGTGGGAAGCCATGTATAATCTGTTAGAGGACGAGAATCCAAAGGTGTTGGTAATCAGAGCAACGACTGATGCTAAAGTCTCGTCTGAAGCTTCCTATTTTGAATTAGCATGTTCTTTCTTACATAGAATAGATGCATGACCTAAAATATTTCCATATACAGATATGGTGAAGTGGATTATTGAAAATGTAGATATCTCGGATAGGACATTCAAGAATTCAAGACAAGAGGTCATGGGGTCATTTTCTGCAGAAAATTTTCACAGAGTGTATCATCTGCCAGAACCTCAAAAGGCCTATGATAAAGCTTTCATCAAGCAATTCACAAAAGAGAATGAAGAACCAATATATGCCATGCAAACTTGGAGGTCTAGCTCCAGAAAATTCAAACGGGAGAAAACTGGTATGTACCCAATTGCACCTCTGTTGGCTCCACATAGTTATGTAGCTGCTATGATGTGTAGGCTTTTTGGGAAAGCTGACAGTACCAAGTTTTCTATGGAACGGATTCCATTAAATGATGCGGCTATCAACTCCATGATTGTGAATTGGGGTAACATTTTATTCGACAATTTGGCTATGGCTATCAAATAGTATAGACAGTATAGAGTTGTCTCTACTTGGGTCATCCATCCATTTTTTATGAGTTCTTATGTGATGGATGTCATCTGTTTCTGTACAAAATTTCCTAATATGGGTTAGAATTGGACTATCAAAGACCCTAATACTATCCATGTGTATCATAAGATTTTATGGGAATATCAAATTTTCCCCATTTTTATAAGATTTGTCAAAGTATTATGCTGCCCATATATCAAACTATTTTTGATACAAAAGCCCCCAGTCTTTCAGAAGAATCAAAGATAGATATTTTTTCAGTGGCAGGATGTTTTGGTGAAGAAACACTTACTTATATCATAGTTTTTTGGGTTTATTGTTGCTCCCCGTGTTCTTCCTTTTTATGTTTTAGATAAATGATTGGTGAGAGAAATTGCATAACAAACACTAGGAGAAGGTCTTACCAAAACCCTAAAAGATGCGAATAAATCTATCTGGCCATATTTTCCGGTATAATGTGGTTCTTTTGCCTTGTTTGATTTTGGACATGCGGTCAAAGAGGTGCAGAATATTACATGCTTGAATTTGGCTATGATGCTAGGGAGAAAATATGATCCCAACCAAGTTGCTCAAGAATTTACTGCTTTGGTTAAAATTAGATAGTCCATGCATGAGAAAGATGAATTTGATGACCTATTTGAAAAGGTTGAGACTTTCTCACAAGTCTTACATTTTGCGTCAATCAAATTGACTCCAACCGACCTCAATCGTTTTCATATTTACAGAAACAAAAGATTGACGAGGGTTCTGTTAGAATATTGCAGATTGAGGAAACAAGAGAGCCTACTCCCAGTATAAGTTTAGAAATTTTTTTTGATCACAATTCTAATCTAGAATCACTAGAGAAATTAAGTCAAGGTTCAGAAATTTTTGAACATCAATCTCAAAATCAAGAAGAAAACCCCAATGAAAGTTTTGAAGAGACCACATAGAGAAATAATGGAGAAACAACCAAAGAAACATTGGCTAAAGAACAATTGGACATTAATTCTACACAGGATCGAACACATACAATCATAATAGATGACATGGATAAAGAATGGGAGCAGTTCAAAGAAAAGCTCCAGCTAGCACAAACAGACACATGAATTAAAGGAACTTCTGATTTTCAAACTCCTAAATAGACCTTACAAGTTGTAAATTCAGAAGAAGATGTTGAAATCATCCTGGCCTAACCAACGTCACAAATTATTTTGAGAATTGAAGAGATACCCCCTTTAGATGTTTTTTATAGTCCAACACACAAAGCAGTGGTAATAAGACAAAGAAAGAAAATAAATCTTGATTTATTAGCAACAACTCCAGAGAATGAATCAATGGAGGTTGTTTGGAAAGAAAACCCCATTGATCCATAAAAAAATTTGACAAGATTGTCACAATTCGCAAGTGCTTATGCTACAACTACAATTGAGAAGGCAACAGAGGTTAGTCTTCTTCTTAAATATAAAGATGAAAGAATTCAGCTGTTAGAGAAAAAAATTGAACTAGAAAGACAGAATTTCAATAAGCAAACAGAGTTGCAGATGATATAATTTCAGAAATATTTTGAGCAAATGAAGTTACAACACCAAGCAAGCATTATAGAAAAAGATACACAGATTCATCTAATACAAAATAAAGTAGAAAAACTCAGAAATCAGCATCAATAGAATAATTCATCAAAGAAACACTTGATATAAATACTCAATTTCCAAAACAACAAGAAATATTATGTCAAAGAATCTCAATGATTAAACCATATTGTGAAACAAGTGATATATTAGTCCATCAAATGGTTGATTAGAGATTAGAATATGAAGAATTTTATAAGAAGATATTAGAGTTTATCTCGTGGCAAGAATTTGAGGAAGGAATAAAATTTTATTTGTAGAAGATTGAATAATCCCACAAATATATTCTATTTACAGATTGGGAAATGCAATTAAAGAAAGAAGAAAGGGAAACAAATAGAGCAGATTATATAGAAACTAATGCAATTGAATTTGTGAATGAAAACATTTATAATATTAATCTGATTAAAGAATGAAAATATGGAGTTTTCCCATATATCAATTAATAGAGGGATAGTGGAGGGAAACCGCCAAAAATAAAATTGAAGCAGTTAAGAAGCTATCAAATCTTGATCATGAATCTTATTGGTAGTTTCTAGTAAAACCATACAGTCAACAGATAGCTTTACGTTGTCTACTGAATTCCACTCAAAAGATGGTGTCACCTCTCTCCGATGTTGTATTCACGGGACAACTAAGATTCAAAGTTGGCCAACCATCCCAAGTGAAGCCAATGTTGGATATCTGCGAACTAAAAAGCTCAACGGAAAGGAAGGACTGTTCAACCTGATCAAGCACATCATTAATTTTCTTTTAGTTTTTATCTTTTATTTTCAGTATTCTGAGGAAGGATGTTTGAAACCTCCTCAACTTTTTATGTAATATTCTATTTTTGATACATATGTAATATTATTTAAACCTCTCTCATGCATTTAGAGAGGGGTCCAGGATTTTATCAAAAACACTTTGCAAAATCTCACATTTCTGTACTTTTGTGATTATTTTGATGAAATACATGGAACAATATCTTGATTTTCTTGAATATCGAAGCATAATCTACTAAATTTGCATTTTTGTACTCTTAGAGTGTATTTGGTTGAAAAGAAGGGAAATTCAACGTTGCTGATATCATGAATATAACCTCTCATATCTGGTACTATTATCTTTACGGTTGAGTTCTATTTATGATTTAGCAGTAAATTTCGTTATATTGTATATTGTATGAGATATGGATTATAATTTTTCATTAAAGCACTATTGCATGATGTTTCAGCTGTAATTCCTTGTTGAGTATATAATCAATCGATATATGTGATATAGTTTTACAATTATTTTGCCTAACTATTTAGTAAATTTTTTTATCTTTAAACAATTTCATCTCTTTTAGTCATTGAATGATTTTTATTATCTTTTTCTTAAAGATATCTTTGTAGATCGCATAAGTTAAATTATTCCCAGGTATAGATTAAGTTAAATATTATATTAAATAGATGCATGTATTTGTTACTTAAATAGATTATTTCCATTATTTTAATATCATTTTCCATTTCACCTTATATCAAACCCATCATCATCATATCAATTATTTTCTGGGAAACTGGTCCCATTATCCCTAGTCAGAGCCACTATACCGAACAGAAAAGGAGATGCTTTTAAGGTCCAGACCGAGTGGTTATCCCCCATGTTGTTGCAATGAAATTTCAGGGCTTCAACAATACCCAGTTCTACAACAATTTCAAGACGTATTTCCTATAGATATCTCAGATTTTCCACCTCATAGGGAGGTAGAATTTTCTATTGAGTTGGTAACATGGGAAACTCCAACATCAAAAGCACCTTATAGGATGAGCACACCTGAGTTGGTAGAATTAAAGTTGTAGTTGTAAGATATGCTTGACAAAGGATACATTAGGCCAAGTGTATTACCATGGTGTGAACCAGTATTGTTTGTGAAGAAGAAAGATGGCACTCTCATATTGTGCATTGACTACAGATAGTTGAACAAAGTGACCATCAAGAACATGTATCTGTTGCCAAGGATTGATGACTTTTTTGATCAGTTGAAGGGAGCAGTGGTTTTCTCTAGGATTTACTTGATATCAAGATACCATCAGGTACACATCAAAGAAAAGGACATCTACAATATTACATTCGGGACCAGGTATGGGAATTACAAGTTTGATTTAGTTTCATTTGGTTTGACTAATGATATAGCTAAATTTATGTGTTTGATGAACAATGTGTTGCATCCTTATTTGGACAAGTTTGTTATCGTGTCCATTGATGACATATTGGTATATTCTAAAAATGAGGAAGAGCATGTCGAGCATTTGGAAACAGTGTTGAGATTGTTGAGAGAGCATCAATTGTATTCTAAGCTCAACAAATGAAATTTCTTCTAGAATAAGGTACATTACTTGGGACATATTGTCTCCAAGGAGGGCATTGCAGTAGATCCAGAAAAGATTATTTTCATCTTGGTGTGGCCAACTCCTAGAAATGTAGATGAGGTGAGATCCTTCATGGGGCTGGTAGGTTATTACAGGAGGTTCATCAGAAACTTCTCACATATTTCTTATCTTATTACATCATTGCAGAGGAAAGTTAATAAGTTTGAATGGACAGAGGAGTGTGAGGCCAAATTTGAGTAGCTTAAGCAGTTGTTAACACATGCTCCAATGTTAAAGATCATATATCCAGACAAGGAGTTTATAGTATGTACAGATACATGCAAGAGAGAAATTTGTGGAGTCCTTATGATGGAAGGACATGTGGTATGATACGAGTCACGAAAAATGAATGAGCATGAACAGAACTATCTGACACATGATCTTGAGCTAGGAGCGATCATACATGCATTGAAGTTGTAGAGGAACTATATTCTTGGCAGGATTTTTGTATTGATGGGTGATCACATTGGGTTGAGATACTTGTTTTACCATCTAAATATGAACACCATGAAAGCTAGATGGTTGGCCATGATCAGTGAGTTTGACTTCGAGATCAAGTACATCAAGGGAAATGAGAATAGGTTCGTAGATGTTCTTAGCAGGAAGATACATGTAAATCACATAGAAGCTATGAGCTCTTATGGGAAAAATTAATAGGATAGGATCTTTTAGGCAGGTCGACATGATGACAGGTATATGGATATTGTGCACAAGTTGCAGCAGAGTATAGGTACAGGTACTTGCATAGGTGAAAGTGTACAGGATGGGGATTACTATCTCACAACAGATGAATTGGTCAAGTTTAGAGATATGATATATGTGTCAAACAAAAATGAGCTCAATAAGGTGATCTTGAAGTACTTTCATGTAAAACCATATTCGAGTCACCCAGGATATCAGAAGACACTGACTGTAGTAAAGAGGTTCTTTTATTGGTCGAATTTGAAGAGATACGTAGCAAAGTTTGTGGATAGGTGTTTGGATTATCAAATGGTTATGGAAGAGTGTAGGCATCTGGGTGGACTACTACAACCGATTGTGATTCTAGAGTGGAAATGGGAGGTCATTTCCATGGATTTATCACAGGTTTTCCCAAGACATCTAAACAACATGTCTCCATAATGGTTGTTGTGGATATGTTGACAAGGTTGAACACTTCATTCTAGTGAAGACTACCTACTCAAATAGCGATGCGACACAGGTGTCCATCAATGATGTGGTCAGATTGCACAGTGTTCCAAAGAAGATTTTTTCATACCAGGATGAAAATTTCACTTCCAATTTTTGGAAGGAGTTGTTTGTAGGTTTGGGCACTGAGTTGGCCTTCATCACAGCTTATCATCTGCAGACAGATGGATATACTGAGAAGGTCAACAGGATATTGGAGGATATGTTGAGGATGTATGTGATGCATCAACAACCGAAGTGGGAAGAGTATATTCCACTCATAGAGTTTGCCTACAACAATGGGTACTAGCAATCATTGAGGATGATTCTATTTGAGGAATTATATGGGCATAGTTGCAATACCCCCATCAGTTGGAGTGATTCGGTTAATAAGGTATTGATTGGACTAGACATGTTGACAAAGGTGGAAGAAGAAATACAAGTAATCAAGAAGAATATAAAGGTAGCACATGATATGCAGAAGATATATGTAGATCAGAAAATTTTGTTTAAGGAGTTTCAGGTTGGGTAATAGGTGTACTTGCGCATCAATCCCAAGAAGATCTCCTTGCGGATTGGAGCATGTGCCAAGATGGCACCCCAGTTTTGTGTATCTTTCAATATTATTGAGAGGATCAGACTTGTGGCCTATCGACTTGCACTACCTTCCACAATGAAATTACATGATGATTTTCATATATCATTTCTTAAGAAGTGTGTTAAATATGTTGATCATGTGATTGACTGGTATATATTGCAAGTGGAACTAGATGGATAATTCTAGCCAAATCCTCAATGTATATTGTAGAGAAAGGTGCTAATGCTTCGTAATCGAGCAATAGAGAAAGTTAAATTGCAATGGAAGTACTTTGGGCCTGATGAATCTACATGGGAGATGGTAGATCAGATGCGAGCTATGTATCCTTCCTTGTTTTTCAGTTGACGCAAAGCAGTTTTGGTATGATGTTTGGTAAATGTTTTGGCATATGTTTTGGTGTGATGTTTTGTTATATGTACATACATATATGGATGTAAATTACTCCATGAGATATGTTAAAAATCTACAATAAGTGGTATGGGTGTCATGTCATTATAGTTTTCATGTTGTTATTTCATCATGTTGGTTTTCTTTTTAGCAGGGTGATCATCGTATATATTGCATCGAGATATGTTATAAATATCCATGGGTAGTATGTTTTCTTTCCAATGGTTTTGTTGAGGTATATGTGTGATTTAAGACTGAGGATGGTGTCCCCCAATGGGGCCCCTAATGGGAGGGTTTTGTAACAAGTCTGGTGAAAATTCCATTTAATAAAAGTTAATAAAGGAAAAAATAATAACCACGGCTGATGGTATGCTTAATCCAAGTTGAATTTTGGGAAGAAACATCCTAGTAGGTGTTCATTTGGTTTATCATGGCTAAGGAAATTGGCAAAGGAAAATGAAAAGGCAAAGGATTTGGAAATGCAACATGGAATTTTTGGCATATTTATTTATGAAAATAATAGAAATTAGGAGAAAATGGAGATGAAAGGTCACAGGTTGCATGTGAGGAGGAAAATGAAGGAAAATAATGGAAAATAAAGTAAATAGAGGCCTCATCAATAAAAAGGCTTACGAGGATCAGTTGGTACATTTTTTCAGTTAAGTTTTGAAGTTCTCTCATTATTCTCTCTCTCTCTCTCTCACTCTTGGACACTTAGAGTTCTCTTGGAGCACTTTTTCATTGGATCAAGAAAGGAAAAGCAAGCAAGAGGACAGAAGGAGAAAGAAAGGGAGATCAATATCAAGCAACTACAACATGATTATTTGCATGTATTGATTTGCATGTGTGTTTTCCTTGCTATATTTGGCATGCATGGTATTGCATATGGTTATTTTCTATCATGGCATGGGTTTTTATAGGTGTGACAGTGTTTTCAGCCTAGCCTTTCCATTTACGTATTACCTTGATGTGATGAGTTCTTATGCATTGGTTGAGCTAGACTATCGGTTGGATTCGAAGATGAATGAGGTGGATATCTGAAAGTAAAAACATATGGCCTAGTGATCCTTGAACTAGACTTTGGATTATGGTAAAGCCACTAGACTAGCGGCCACTGAACTGGATTGTGGGTTGTGGTAAAGCCAGGATTATGTGCCTCGGTGGGCCTAGGAATCCTTTCCAGTGAATGGAAGGAAATACGGTAAATCCAAGAGGTGGATTTCTCTCCGCTGGGCCTAGTAGTCCCAGATGGGATGTACGGTAAATCCTGAAGAGTGGGTCTCAAAGTAGGGCCTAGTTATCCCTGGATCAGACTATGGATTACAGTAAAGCCTGAGAGACTAGGAGGCAATAATATTCACGTGTGTTATCACTCAAGTTTTCCTAGAAGTTGTGTAAGAGGAAAGTATACCCGAGGTAACCACAAACCAACCTTTTAGATGCAGAATCTAGCCAATCTGCATCCAGAGAGGGCTCTCTCTTTATGATTTATCTTTGTTCTTGGAAGGTTTTAAGCTAGTTATAGATTCAAAGTTTGTTTTGGGAAAATGGTGGAATCCACAAACTAAGGGCAAGGTTGAGAGCTTTCAGTCCATTGGGCTATGGAGTCAAAGGATGGCTTTACTAGATTTCTATTCTAAGCACAAGATGGTATTACAGGGCAAGATAGCTAGACAGAGAACAATCCTTAAAATTTAAAGTGGATGGGATGATCTTGAAGGGATGAAAGGCAGCTAAGAATCTTTCACCATGTTCAAGAGAAAGAAATGAGATGACTACAAACAAAGAGCAATGAAGAATTCTTTATTATAGTAATCAACAATGTTTAAATTAGCCAAGCAAGAGCATTTAAGAATTCATGCTTATAACTAATTTAGAAGAAAACATTAAGAACAATCACATTTGAAATCAGAGTACAATTAAGCAAATTCTGATTCAATCCTTTATGTAAATTATTCAGAAATGGATATGATGGTATTAAAAACTAATATAAAATTTCAGACAAAAGGTAGAAACACTTATTGAACTGTAGTCCAACACATGAATCCCGCAACAAGTCCAGTGCTTTCAAATCGTCATCCAGCAAGCCACAAGTAAATTTCTCCAAAAGCTTTTATTCCGAAAATCTCAATGTTACAGCAGAGTAATAGAATCCACCCCAAATTCTTCCAAGAGTGGAGTATTTATACAAATTCTAAACTAAAATATCTTGAAACAAATATCAAAATTGGTTCACAAATCTCTCCAACTATTTACATAAATAGAACTTAATTAAAGGACACTAAAACTAATGCATCTATTTGGCACTATTTTTTATGGATAGGTGATGACAAAGAGAAGAATTCGAATTTGATCCAACTCTTAGTTGATGATGAGGCATCCAAGTCACTAACTGTTTCCTTTCTTTGTGCAATCTGCTCCAACAATTCTGCAAACTTGGGGTCCAATGATATCTTTGTATTTCTCAATCCGTAATAGATATGTAAAAAGTGAAAGATTTTATTGTAGATAAATATGTTGGTGAGATAAACCTCTTTCATTTTCCCAAAATTCCTCTCCAGCTATGCATAATAGTCTCTGTAAAAAATATGTGTAAAACAGAGTTTTACAGAGTCTGAAAAATGGCCTGTAAAGATGCGCATGTATCTCTCATTATAAAACCACTGTGCAAAACTGGAGATAGGTTTTTGTAGATAGGTCTCTTCGGAACAAAAACCTCCTTCAGTTTTGTATGAAGTATTTTGAATTGTCCACAATACTCTCTGCAAAATGATGACTTAAACTGGAATTTTCTGCAAAAAGTGCTTTCCAACATTGTTTAATATTTCCAAAACCATAATGGCTGTTAGAAAAGTGAGAGAGGTTTTTGTAGATGGCCCTCTTAAGAACATAAACCTCCTTCATTTTTGTAAAATTCATCTTGGATTGATCACAATAGTTTCTGCAAAACTATGACTAAAATATGCAATTTCTGCAAAAATGTTCCTTCTTGTTATGTTTTTTTCATCTTTTTACTTTCTTGCTCTTTTGACTGTTTTACTTTCACTTTAAACAAACCTGTGCATTAAGAAATTATTTCATCTCTTTTTGCCCATTTTATCAGTTTTCCCTAGATTTCATTTTTTACCGTTTTACCTTTCCATCGTCTCTTTAACTTCATTTTAACTGTCACTGACTTTTACCTGATACACTTTAACCATTGATACTCTTTAGTTGTTATGCTTTCTAACCTCTGTTTGAATAGATTTGATAACAATATTGGAGTAAACAAATATTATGACTAGTATTAAGACTGTTTATCCAAGTATGTGATCTTCTGATCACCTCTTCAGAGGACAACCGAGTAGATTTTTCAAGCAATTCCCCAATGGACAAGGGAGTGAGGTTTTGACCAGGTTCAAAATGGAGCATCATTCAAGGCTACAGGAACTCCCATTTTGGTTCTTGTGTGTTCAAAATGGCAGTTTCTGGGTTTTCTTCACAGAAATGTCGTGTTTTCAGTTTTAATGAGGGAAATTGGCACAATTGCAGGTTCGGGGGAACAATTCACAGTTTTAAACCTCAGAGAATGATCTCAGTGATAAGATTTAATCACTAATCCAGTGGAAAACAAGGAAAACAGACTTTCTTTTGAATTTCGAAGCGCTATAGGATAAATACCTGTTCTTAGAGGAAATCTGGCTTTTAACAGGTATCAGGCAGTAGCAGGAGGATGCTTGAACACAGGTCTGGCGGAATTCTGGAGCGAAATTGAATAGAATAGTGGATTTCAGTGGAAATTTGAAATTCGTAGCAGAAAGCACAGTCGCGTTCAAATGGTGAAAATGACATAAAAACAAGAAATTTTTTTTTATTTCCAAAGTCAAAAGAGGAGTTTTAGTTTTTCGAGGAGTGACGTCACTTTAGTACGGGCTGACGTGGGGCAGGGGGGCCGGGTGGTAAGCGGTTAGTCCCCGCACCGCTTATGGACAAAGGTAGTATTGAACGAGCGGGCAACGATTCCATTAAAGTATCGACACGTGGATGGGAGACTAGTCAAATACCACCAAGCCCCCGCGCGTTAAAGCTTTGACAAAGGATGGGTAGCGGAATTGCCGAGGAGCGTTGATCTTTGGAGGGGCGATCCGACGGTTGAAATGACGGGGAGATGGTGGGGAGGTTATCGCGCGGGCCCGGCATATTTAACGTTTAATTAATCATCCCGGGTGGCACATGATTGGCAGAGGAAAGGTTATTAATCAGTTATGATAACTAATTAATCCCGTAATGGAAAAAGGGGTTGCGGCAGGGTTTCGTTAGGTGGGATGCCAAGTGGATGAGCCACGGTGGCATGAGGATCTTTTCAAAGTTTTGGTTTAAAAAGTAAAACTTCGGGCTTTATCCTTTATTTGTGTTAAACATACAGGATTATATGTTTAAACGTTGTTTTAATATTTATTATTATATGGTAATAAATAAACATTATTCAACTACCATAAGGAGCGGGACTATAATATAAAGATATATTTAACCAAAGGGCGTATGAAGCGGGTTTTTAATGAATATTTGGGAAGTAAATACTTTGGTTAAAACATATTAGAGGGGTTTTTGGGATATTAATTTAAAAGGAATTATATACTTAGGATAAGGCATTTTCACTAGGGATTTAGTAAATAGAGTTAAACATTAATATGAAAAAGGGACAAGGGAACTCAAAATACTTTGCACATCTAAGAAAGTGACAATTTGTGAAGTAAATAACAATATATCATCTTCAACACTTAAACTTAGAATAGTAAGTTATTTTGAGGGATTTTATGGAATTTTGCATGATTTTCCTAAGTAAAATGGGATTTTACTTAGGAAAAGGTTAAAGGTGAATGATTATAATGATGAATTATCTCAAGTATTTAGGTCTTTTTGATCATTAGGCCGAGGGTCCGGTCCCTCCAAAAGTCAAGGAAATTCCTTGAGCCCCTTTGATCTCCAAGTACCTTAGTACTTTGGGGGAAATTAGTAAAACTTTAAGGGGAAAGTGATGAGGGAAGTTAATGATTTTGACTTTGCTTGCTGTGATTTTCCAGTGTATTTCCTGCTTCAGTATTTGTGATGAAAGTAAAGGACCAAAAACATGTAGCAGCATCATTCATCAGATAAAACTTTGTAACACCATCTACCTACCCTATCTACTACTACCATTTTCACTTCTTTATTAGGGTGCATTTAGACTTGCAAACCCTTATCAATCTTCTTTTCTTTTACATGGTAAATCTGTCTATTTCTACCCTTATTACATCCAAGGGCTCAGATTAAACTGTTGAGCACCTTTTATTAACTCTACCTATCTACTTATCTGCCAAGATTAAACTGTTTGGTCAGATATTTATTCTCTATTCTACAACATGAAATTGAAAATGAATGAGTCAAGTTTAAACAATTTGACTCTTCATAAATTGTGGCAAAAGTTTGACAAGCTGCACACAATTTGTTTATTACATCAGAGTAAAAAGTAGTGTTATTTAGACTTGCACACTTTCCTTGGCCTTTGTTTTTTATGGGGTTCATTTCTTTTACTTTTTGGCCATTTTTATTATTTTTACCCTTTGATTTTTCTTTTAGGGTATACCCTCTTTACATTTTTTAATTTTTTTGATTTTTTGGTTTTTCAAGAATATGGAACACCTTTGTCCAAGACAAAGGTTTGAACATATTCCATAGTTCAATCAAGACAATCATGAAAAATGACACCTATTGGTATAGGAGTCTAACACGGTGTAGGTGGAGAGAATGCAAGTTATGAGTCCCACATTCATGCTTAGAATATGGCATGGGGGTGATTGGGCGAAGAAAATTTGGCTCAGCAATCTATGGTTGGGTGGAACGTGGTAGTCCCAACCCGAGTTGGGTTTTGCATTCATTAATAAGAGGTTATTTCCTTGAAATATTATGTGTAAATGTATTGGTTTATATGAAAATTCTATGGATGATGTATCCTTGATATTTCTATTGTTATTTTTTTGGTTATGAGCATGTATTCTGACAATGATGAT
Source organism: Pinus albicaulis (assembly GCA_034641835.2). Taxonomy (NCBI): domain Eukaryota; kingdom Viridiplantae; phylum Streptophyta; class Pinopsida; order Pinales; family Pinaceae; genus Pinus; species Pinus albicaulis. Next base: position 629,479,524 of record CM076579.1, read on the forward strand.
GTATGCCTCTCCTCATGTTTTTATTTCTAAATGAATAAAAATGTATCTATGACCTAATAGATGATACTGCAACTAATGACGTAAGGGAAAAATTCTTCTTAGTGATCCTCAGATAAGTATGATACCCTTATGTTCATATCTGGTATTTAAACTTGTAGATTACATATTTCCGACATGTTTGACGAAATTCCTGTCATGGCTAGTAGGGGTCCAATCAAGTCCTTACTCTAGTATTTTCTTTTGCACAAGTGTTTCATTGTTATATTTAATGTCTGAGCTTTTCATTGCATTCTGAGTAGTGACCTACGGGGTCACTAGCACAAGCTTGTGGGGAAAAGTTCCTGAATGCATGCTTTCATACTCAATGGGAGCATGGCATAGCATCCCAGATGCACCCATGCCTATATTATAGGAGCGTCTGGGGATTTTGAAGGCCTAAAACCTGATTGGGACCTAGGAGCAAGTTACCTGAGTGGTTGGGATGGTTATTGGGAGTCTTTTTTCTGATGGGGAAGGTATGTATGATGTGTTTCCACTGGTTCCACTTCCTTCAGGTCACCTAGGAGGTTGAATATGATCATTTATCCTCTCCTCACATATTTACCCAAGTTGGTCAGTTACTTGGGTGGATGTGGGAAGAGGGTGTTTCAGATAGACATGATGTTGCCTTAGGTGATAGGGAGAGTGGAGCTAATTAATGAGAAAAGTAACTGACTGTACCTTATGGATATGAGAAGAGATACTTACTAATTGTTAACATAATCTTGAAAATGGGTTTTTTTTTATGGTGTTGCATTAGACTCCTAAGGACAATGGTATTGAGGGTGAGGAGGTACAAGAGTCAAAAATAAAAAGAGAACAAATAATTTTTCTTACAATCCATTAAAGCTTGGGGGGACTCATACGTGAGAAAAAGTCAATGTTCGAAGGAGCATTTCAACTCTAATAGTATTTTCCAGGAAATTTGAAAATTTAGTATTTCTAGATATTTTACAAGTTGTTTCATATTGTATGTTTTACGTGGAATTTTTTGTTGTGATATTTATAGTAATAACTATGATACAAATTGAAAATGTATTATAAAAGGAACTACTTAAATTTTGGATGTTTTTACATATGAATGATAAGGGAAACCTTAGATTTATGTTGTAAGTGTTTTCAGAAAATTGTACTAGTATTTAGTGTGTTCATAAAGTAGAAAAGATTATCCTGTAAATATTGAAAATAATGTGTTTATGTTAACTGCATACATATTACTTTGAGAAATCTATGATAGATAATTTTTTTCCTAATACATTGATAATTTTTATCTATCAGAATTATAGTATATCAATAAGCATAAGGAAAAAATAAATTAACTAGAACTAAAACCATTTAGTTAAGCCTAAATTTAAGTGAAAATAGAACAAGCATGCAAGAATTCAAGACAGTAAGGAATTAGGATATTCGTTATCATTTTCAAAAGGAATGGAAAATCTATCTTCTGGATATAAATTGAGGGGCGACAGCCAACTTATACAGTTTTACATGGAAGAGAAAGGAATCCATCAGTGGGTAGAATTGTATTATAACAATTATATCAAAATTACATCAATGCATGCAAACATTGAAATATATTAGGAAAACATACTGGTAATTTCTGATATAGTGGAGGAATTAAAATTATAGTTCAGATAAGTTAAGGGAATAATCCTTTTGGGTTATCAAACAAAAACCCAGTATATAATGTTAACCATAAGGAATCTGGTCTTAACTAGAAGGTCGAATTGGATTTATTATATAAGTAAAATGGAACAGTACACATTGATTGAAGCCTTCGAGCCTTCTTTGTTTTTAATAATACAAACAAGACCTAAATGCTATTAACATTAAAATTCCCCTCAAGGTAAAAATTGGAAAACTCCCATAATACTTAATTTAGAGTATAAGCTCCAGTGTCTCATTCCCTAACAAGAGAAATATATATATATATAATAAGTTTTATACAGAAGTGACCAAAGAGTACAAGCACATTTGACCTTTAAGAGAGGAAGTTGACTACATTAAGGGGTTGGAAGGGTTTTGAATTGAATAAAAATGCATCCAATACACTAAGGGTTAATGTAACTATAAAACCATGACAGTACAAAATGTGAGTTATGGTTTAACAAAATAAATTATTGACAAAAATGTAACAAATGAACAATTGGAAGAATATTTTACCTAAGGATAATTCCATGTTTTAAACCCCATATTATCTACCTGTAACAGACACATCTCTATCAAAACAGTCAAAAAAAGGATACAAAGTCAACAAACTCGGGCAGGGTTAAAACCATGTACATTAAATAAATTCTGCCTAAGAAAGTTCAGCCATGACACAACATTTACATATGTGACCATGGCTAAAAACTTACACCAAGAATTAAATGAGGCCATACAGAACTCATGGTGTGCTAGTATTTTAGTATTTAAACCCTAATTCAAAATTCATAATGAACTAGGAAATAAATAAAGTGTGAAAATACACAGGGGTTTTTCCCTTTTAAAGAGAATATAAAAATATAGTATTGCTGTTGGGGTAAAACACTGCCTAGAGAGTCGAAGTAACTATATATCTATGTATTGAACCCACATACAAAAGGAAAGGGTTAATACAAAACCTTAGCTTTTTATCAAACCTAAATATATCGTATACAAGGAAACGAAAAGCAAAATCTACCTAGAGAGAAAAAGGGAACAAAGAAAAAAACCTTTGCAACAAATTTAACCAAAGCAGAGCCAACTAATGGAAACTTCTTGGGTGATAAGAAGTGAGGTATAAGTATTATAGAAATACTCCCTATACAGTGCAATGCAAGAAGAACAACTAGGTAAAGTAAAGATATAAGCAAATTAAAAAGAGGAAAATGTAGCAATATATATTTAAACCTTAAAATTGAATTTATGCTTTATATCATACTAGTTCGGTCATATGGAGCCGTAATGTGTTTCCATTGAAAGATAATTAAAGACTTGAAAGGATGAGTTATGGTTGTTATCTTCGATGGCTTGTGTGGCGATTCGAAACTTTATCATAGAAGAGTGACACTCTACACCTTCAAGTGTTAAGTGAAAATGACGAGACAAATCAGCACGGATCACTACAAGAAAAAAGCACATTGGTGAGGGCGAAAATGGTCACCATAAGCTCATTGGTGAGGGTCAAAAGAGCCTTCGTCACCAAAAACTGAACGTCACCAAAGGTGGCGTCGCCGAAAGTATAGGTGTTGTGGTGACATTCAAGGTCCGTCACCAATAATGATTTATAGTGACGGATAGTGACCGTCACCATTTCATATGAGAAGCACATTGGTGAGGGGCGAAAATGGTCACCATAAGCTCATTGGTGAGGGTCAAAAGAGTCTTCGTCACCAAAAACTAAACGTCACCAAAGGTGGCGTCGCCGAAAGTATAGGTGTTGTGGTGACATTCAAGGTCCGTCACCAATAATGATTTATAGTGACGGATAGTGACCGTCACCATTTCATATGAGCAATGGTGACGGACAATAGCCTCCGTCACCAAAAAATTGAACGTCACCAAAGGTGGCGTTGCCGAAAGTATAGGTGTTGTGGTGACATTCAAGGTCCGTCACCAATAATGATTTATAGTGACGGATAGTGACCGCCACCATTTCATATGAGCAATGGTGATGGACAATAGCCTCCGTCACCAAAAAACTGAACGTCACCAAAGGTGGTGTTGCCGAAAGTATGTGTTGTGGTGACATTCAAGGTCCATCACGAATATTAATTACAATGACGGATAGTGACCGTCACGATTTCATATGAACAACAACAATTTTTTGTGATGGACCTTTCATGGCCGTCACTATTGGTGCATATATATGGCGACGTTCATTGACCGTCACCATAATCGCATTGGTGACATCAAAGTCCGTCACGAATAATGACTATAATGACAAACAGTGACCCTCACCATTTCATATAAACAACAACGATTTATGGTGACAGACCTTTAATGGTCGTCACTATTGATGCATATATATAGTGGCATTCGTTGACCGTCACCATTTCATATTTTGGTGAGGGTCGAAAAGTCTCACCATAAACTCATTGGTGATGGTCAAAAGAGCATTCGTCACCAAAAACTGATCTTCGTCATTCCCTATATATGAATATCAAGGCACGATGGAATCGAACCACCAACCTCCTGCTTGTAAAGCAGGTGCTCTTCCATTGAGCTAGCACCCTTTAAAGAATTATAATCCAGTGCACAGATATACAGATCAGGATTGAAAAAGTGTGCGGATACTATGATATGAATTGCCAAGTTAATCATCTAAAGTCTGAAGTGGTGTATGTCTACATAGAGAGAAAGTAAAATAAAGGAAGCTAAATCGGAGATTTACCTTCCTATTCTTAGTATTCAAAAGAAAGTAATATATATATATATATATATATATATTTCAAGTGAATATGAAGTAAGAAGCATTGTCTTGACTAAACCAAGGAAAATAGAAGCAGAAACCAAGTTCTCTAAATGTTGAAGCAGATCAGTGTAAGACGATGAAAATATAAAGGATTAGCATTGGAAGCAGCGAAAGAAGCAGTAGTGAGGTCTTGGAAGCATTCATAGGTCAAGGGTCTAAGTCTTAGTCATGGTACTTGTCATTTGAAGATCTATAAGAAGAATTTCTCGTGGGTTTTCCTCTCCAAGAGGGAGAGGTTTTACCCTCACTCTAGGAGCCTAACTTTGTGTCTTTTGTATTTTGGTAATTGACTTGATGAAAGACTAAATAAGCTAACAAAGAGAAGACATAAGTAACTCAAGTAAACTCACAAGTAATTATCAAGAAGAGAATTTGAATTAATCTCCGGCCCTACAAATTCTCAACACATAGATCACCTTGTTGAAAGTTGAAACACCAAACCATCCATTACCAAAATACAAAAGACACAAAGTTAGGCTCCCAGAGTGAGGGAAAAACCTCTCCCATGAAAGACTAAATAAGCTAAGAAAGAGAAGACATAAGTAACTCAAGTCAACTCACAAGTAATTATCAAGAAGAGAATTTGAATTAGTCTCCAGCCCTACAAATTCTCAAAACATAGATCACCTTGTTGAAAGTTGAAACACCAAACCATCCATTTTTGTTGTTTAAGGTTTTTCATGTGTAGCTATATTTTCCTTCTGAATGGGAGGGCATCACAAAAACATACTTTTCCTAGTATTATCTTGAGTATATATAAGAATTTCTCCAACAATAAAGGCTAATAGACGTATACTAGTTTCCCTGAGTTCTAAATCTACACCTTGCATAACATTTAGTCATGTCACTTGGTTCTTTGCAAGATGGCACATAAGAGTAATGGGTAAGGAACCTTGCATAAAATTTAGTCATGTCACTTGGTTCTTTGCAAGATGGCACATAAGAGTAATGGGTAAGGTAGATTTCATCGACTCACATAATAAGCTTGAAAATTGCCACAAATATCTTGGATTTCTTCCATAAAGAATTCAATCTCTAGAGCAGTTGATTGTCAATATTGGCGTAGCTACATAAGTAGAACTACAAAAGCTCATATTTCACTATTATTAATTCAATTGCAACTGTTCTTTCTCTTGATAACTCAATTGCAATTGTTCTTTCATAGAAGATGTAGATACAAGCCCTTCCAAGGCACTGAACCCCTAAACACCACACTACTCGGCCACAAGGAAGGCACATCCCATGGAACCTATGGAATGCCTCCCTCTCCACCATCCTTTCTGATGACCACTGTCCTACCTATCTTTTGTGAGTGTTAGTTTTTCAAACACTGCTGGAGACATATAGATGATCAATGTTCAGTTCTGCTTCCAGGAAAGATTCATTGGTGTTCTACATCTTTTGAAGATTGTCAATCTCTAGTTCGTATTGCCCTCTTTGGGATATGGCAATCCTTACAGAGTTTGGCATTATTCAATCTATGGAAGATTTATGTTTTTCACCATGAGGATAGCTCATTCTATGCTTATGTTCTGTGGAGGGATAAGGTATACCATCAGCGTTTGGCCAAAGACACTACTGATCAAAGATGCCCAATGTTTAGATCCCATTGCTTATTTTTATATGCTCTTATATTTTGATAAGAGTTTATGATCTCCACTTTTTTCTCTACTATTTTTGAATAATTTCTAAAAATATAAGACATGTTTTCCAAAAAAAGAAAAAGCATTACAAAGTCCATCCTTACCTGGTATTACCATCAATTTCATATAGCTGAATTAAAGAAAACTAAGATGGGGAAAAGGAGAAGACGTGAACACCAATGGCATATGATTCTAATTTTAGCATGGATAGGTCAGATTCATATCTAGATATGGATATTCAGCAGCTAAACTACAGTTTTCTTCTATATTTTTCAACAAATTAAACGTGATACAAAACTTTGTACGAGTTTTTATCCCAGCACAGTGTTAGGGAAGTGTAATGGAATAAGAAAGGTAAAGGTTCGAACCTGCATGCGTTCAAACTAATAGTTGGAGATTGAAACCTGTAGACATTCTTACTGCATATTTTCCATTTTGGCATTGTCCATTATTCCAAACCCAACCTAGAATTCTGATAATAGTGACTAGTACAACTTGCTAGTATATACTACAGACCCATGTCAAATAATGGTGACAATACAAAACTTAAAAATATGCAAGTACATGTTTTAAGGTCATTGGGGTCTGCATCCTATCTCTACATAATGGACATATTTTAATTAGTGTGCTCCAAGGAAGAGATAAAATCTCCTTGAGATCTACACCCTATCGCTAGATTGCATGCACCCTTCTTAACTTGACTTCAGACTAGGTCAAAATTAGCAAACTACTTAAATGAATTTAAAACTAACACTTGCAAAGTGCATGCACCCTATTTTACATGGAAAACACATGCAAATTGCCGAGAATAGATTGTTAAGAACAGAGCAACAATCCAATCTATAACATTGATCACTCCCTCACAATTAAAGTGCCATACTGTTGAATTTGGAAAGAGGAAGTGTGCCCCTCACTATCCTGTCGAAATTCTGCAACTAAAGCACTCATACCTCATTCATACATGTGCCAAAGAGTACCACATGTGCAACCAGATTGTAAAAGAGTATCCAAGGTACAATATTTTAATACTACCTCTTATTGAGAAAATTGTTCTCCACCCATCCAAGTCTCCCCATGAATATCTTGAAATTCCCTTGGCCAAGGACTTAGTCAAGATATTTGCAACCTATCTGAATGTACTCTAGATCAATTTCTCCCTTCTAAAACATGTTCCCAACAAATGGTACCCGATTTTAATGTGCTTGGAGCAATCATGGAATATTGGACTATCATAGAGTTCGACACAATTTTAATTGTCACAATTGACCCAAGTGGGCTCCAACATCTCACATGTTAGTGCTACAATCAACTTGTGAAGCCATATATGGATTTACAACTAGTAGTGTTGATTGCAATGTACTATGTCTCTTCTAAACTCAATCACACTAAACGCTACTTCCTAGTCAACCAGAAAATTGTTTCTAAACCCAAATTGAAGCAACAGTGTACAGAATGTTGAAAAGTGCACAGAACCCAATCAATGCTCCAATTCCAGTCCAATAAAATTTAACTTCAGCAAATAATCCATGAGATTCTAGGATAGCACGTCCAAGTGTTTCAATGGAGTTGTTACTGACAGGATGCACAAAGATGAAATATTTAGAGGAAAGGAAATATTCAATATTTCTTTCCTGGGATTATGATTATAGGACACTCTATCAGTACATGATAACACATACTTTATCCCATCTAGGAGCTAGAAATCCATTCACCACTCTGGTGTTTTGGCCATAGGACACCAGTGAGCACCAATATGCCCAAATCCACCAGCTAGGTATGTTCTCTGTTCTAGAAACATGAATAAAAGGAACCATTTTTTCAATTTTGTAACCCGAGTTCTAGTTGAAAAGCTCAATATTAGTATAAAGTATATTTCTTTGGAGTAAATATAATGTCAAATACCTCTTGATACCACAAACCCTCCAAGAACAAACACAATGAGCAAAGTGAATGATCCAAATGTTTGTGAGGCAATCATGTTTCGACCCAATGAGGCTATGAATTTAAAAAGTGCCAACGACATCTGATGTGTCACAAAGAGGAGGAAGTATTTCCTAAAGAACCTGCAACAATCAAGGCAATCTCCTAGATTGCTCATTGAATATTTTAGTGTTCTGACAACTAAAACATTTAACAATCTTGATGTTCCTGATTTAATTTTCTTTTTCGTAGAGCTAATTTGGCAAAGGAAGATGTTACATTTTGTTTCCATTCTTCTATCTATTCATACATTAATAAAACAGAGACCAAGTATATATACTATATAGGCACCATTCCACATAAAAGGGATTTGAAGTGTTGTTTTAATGCCAAGATCCTTTGGAAAAATGCAGTCTCTATAATTAAACAAGTTCATCTAGTTCTATCCCATCTCTCCTACAGTCCTGTAACTTTCTTGAATTGGGAGATCAATGAAGAGATAATAGACTGTAAACTATATTTTCAAATTTCGATTCATTAGGCAGGTTGCCAACGTTGGACATCAACTTTAAATAATGAAAATGATAAGCATGGTACAAAATGAGCCCATACAGAACAAAAAAATTGGCAGATAGAGGCGTGGATGCAAATTTTCAAAAGAAATTATGTGCCCAAGACAACAGGATCTAATCCCACAATGGTTGATATGTGTCTATCACTCACGTTCCCTGATACAGAGTTACCAAAACAACATGCTATATTATCCCATGGAGACAATATTTCATGAGGGACAGAACATAACAACATTATGTACTCCCAAGTGGTAGCAAAGGATAATTTTCAAAGTTAATGAGAAATAATTATTACAGTCCTATGCAAACTTGGATGGAAAGATCCTTTGAAGCTTTCAATCTTGAAGAACTGTTGGAGAAAAAGTGCATAGCACTTTGGAATAGTTCTAACCCTGTCAGCAGAGGTGCCTCAATAAATGTGCACTACAGATCCCTGACATCCTTGGTTGCTCTGAGCAAGGATCTTATAATGAATGGTCTCAATATAAAATGACCCCTCCTCTTCATGAATTCGGTAATTTTAGATATTGGTAGATATCTCTTCTCTCTGATTGAAGAAGGTCTTCCGCATTCTCTTCTTTGACCTAAAGATTCTTAGAAGTTTGATGTTGCAATCACCTCATGTAAGTCTCATCTCTAATCTAGGTAGCTCATGATGATTACCAATGCAAGGCTTCAGAGGGATCTATGATGATTGGGCTCAGCTATCGATAACATTTGTCCAAATAAGAGGGATTTAATGGAAGACTTAGATTTGTCCTTAAGCACAAAACAGAGTAGCTGTTGAACCTAGTCATAGTCAACTCTGATGTATGCCTTGATAAAAAGGCTTTAAGACAATTTAAGGATAAGCCTCATACATATATATTGGCTAGCTGCTCATTAAAGATCAAGTATGATCTGAAGTTCACTATTGGTCTAATAAAAGGAAAAGTACTATATCTCCTGGTGACCATCTTCATTTCTTTGTATCACAAATCAAAGGCTGATGTCTGTTCTCTAGAAGCACCATTGCAGCTGAATGTATAAAACAGCAAGCATGAATTTCTATGAAAATGCCAACAACTGAAGAGTTCATCTCAGACACCAATTTTACGGGTTTCTAAAGAATATAATCCCCACTAGCAGGAGATCTTTTAGGCATTGTCCAACCACTATATTATATTGACAAGAGATTCCCATTTGCAGTACAATTATACCAAAGAAATCAATGCCAAAAAAATATGCCAATGACTACTCTTCACAACTAAAGGACACATTGTATTGAAGTCATTCATTTCTTGCTATTTTGTGATCTATTTTTTCTATTTCACATTAATGGCATTCCTATACTACAATATGCATGCATTATGGTACCCATTTTCAATGTTTATGCAACCATAGAAATTGGAGTTCAAATTCTCAATAGAATTTAGTTGGTAAAGGGCAAACAGATGTAAACAATAATAATTAGCCTCGATAGTTAAATAAAGAAAAATTTATAATATTCAACATAATAGAACAAGGTATACTAGTATAAAAAACTTTTAGAATGATTTATATACGTCCTTTAATATATACTCTATCTATATTACTCTTGGCCTCTAGGAAGCAATATAGGGTTCATGCCAAGCTTGTAACTAATGCATTCTAGTTCACCTCCTTGTGCAAGCACCGTGACTTCCACATATGCATAGGAGACCTTGCCAATTTGACAATAAAAATATCTTGAAGGCATGACATCCTTTGAAGAAAACATTGGAATGGTTGTTTGTCTCTGCATCTATAAAGGATAAAAATGGTGACACTATAGACCTAGAGGTTGGGTTTAATATAAAACCACTACAAGTGATACTAGCATATGTTTCTGCGCATTTCTCTGAATCTAAGGGATCAAAATTTGATTCTTTAAAGTTCACTACTCATTAAGTCTTTTCTCAACCTTTATCCTAAGAATCTGTGTATGGAAAAGATCATGAGATTCGATTCCATCTTGAATTTCTGTCTTGATGATTGCAAGAGGCAGGTGCTACCAATTCTGTTGCATTCAAGGAATTTTAGTTTCATACAATCTAAAACAATGTCAGTATCCTAGTGAAACAATGGTTTGGAAGTTTTGAATATCCACCATTGACATATTGGATGCCATTTTCATGATCTTGGCTAGTGAAATATCTGTGCTTATAATAGACTTAGATTTGAGTAATGTCTTCAACGTGAAGGAAATTGGTTCTAAATTCTTGAAGACAAGGACAAAATTATCTACTAGAAGCAATAGCCTTGGTGTGTAGGTGTTAACTAGGAAAATTACTATTCATGACAAATTCTTTCAAAACGCTTCCAGCTCTGTAAAAATAGTGAATACAGAGTCTCAACAACCATTGGGTTGGAAATTTTCTACTGGATGTTATATAATTAATGCAATAGATAATGGAAAAGCATGGATTGATAGAGGCGTGGATGCAAATTTTCAAAAGAAATTATGTGCCCAAGACAGCAGGATCTAATCCCACAATGGTTGATATGTGTCTATCCCTCACGTTCCCTGATACAGAGTTACCAAAACAACATGCTATATTATCCCATGGAGACAATATTTCATGAGTGACAGAACATAACAATTTTATGTACTCCCAAGTGGTAGCAAAGGATAATTTTCAAAGTTAATGAGCAATAATTATTACAGTCCTATGCAATCTTGGATGGACAGATCCTTTGAAGCTTTCAATCTTGAAGAACTGCTTGGAGAAAAAGTGCATAGCACTTTGGAACAGTTCTAACCCTTTCAGCAGAGGTGCCTCAATAAATGTGCACTACAGATCCCTGACATCCTTGGTTTCTCTAAGCAAGGATCTTATAATGAATGGTCTCAATATAAAATGACCCCTCCTCTTCATGAATTCGGTAATTTGATATATTGGTAGATATCTCTTCTCTCTGATTGAAGAAGGTCTTCCGCATTCTCTTCTTTGACCTAAAGCTTCTTAGAGGTTTGATGTTGCAATTACATCATGTAAGTCTCATCTCTAATCTGGGTAGCTCATGATGATTACCAATGCAAGGCTTCAGAGGGATCTATGATGATTGGGCTCAGCAATCAATAACATTTTTCCAAATAAGAGGGATTTAATGGAAGACCTAGATTTGTCCTTAAGCACAAAACAGAGTAGCTATTGAACCTAGTCATAGTCAACTCTGTTGTATGCCTTGATACAAAGGCTTTAAGAAAATTTAAGGATAAGCCCCATACATATATATTGGATAGCTGATGTATGCCTTGATACAAAGGCTTTAAGACAATTTAAGGATAAGCCTCCTACATATATATTGGCTAGTTGCTCATTAAAGATCAAGTATGATCTGAAGTTCACTATTGGTCTAATAAAAGGAAAAGTACTATATCTCCTGGTGACCATCTTCATTTATTTGTATCACAAATCAAAGGCTGATGTCTGTTCTCTGGAAGCACCATTGCAGCTGAATGTATAAAACAGCAAGCATGAATTTCTATGAATCCACTCTATTGCCTCATGCAATTACGTCATGTAAGTCTCATCTCTAATCTAGGTAGCTCATGATGATTACCAATGCAAGGCTTTAGAGGGAGCTATGATGATTGGGCTCAGCTATCGATAACATTTGTCCAAAGGATAAGCCTCATACATATATATTGGATATCTGATGTATGCCTTGATACAAAGGCTTTAAGACAATTTAAGGATAAGCCTCATACACATATATTGGATAGCTGCTCATTAAAGATAAAGTATGATCTGAAATTCATTATTGGTCTAATAAAAGGAAAATTACTATATCTCCTGGTGACCATCTTCATTTCTTTGTATCACAAATCAAAGACTGATGTCTGTTCTCTGGAAGCACCATTGCAGCTGAATGTATAAAACAGCAAGCATGAATTTCTATGAAGCCACTCTATTGTGCCATGCAATTACCTCATGTAAGTCTCATCTCTAATCTGGGTAGCTCATGATGATTACCAATGCAAGGCTTTAGAGGGAGCTATGATGATTGGGCTCAGCTATCGATAACATTTGTCCAAATAAGAGGGACTTAATGGAAGACCTAGATTTGTCCTTAAGCACAAAACAGAGTAGCTATTGAACCCAGTCATAGTCAACTCTGATGTATGCCTTGATATAAAGGCTTTAAGACAATTTAAGGATAAGCCTCACACATATATATTGGATAGTTGATGTATGCCTTGATACAAAGGCTTTAATACAATTTAAGGATAAACCTCATACATATATATTGGATAGCTGCTCATTAAAGATCAAGTATGATATGAAGTTCACTATTGGTCTAATAAAAGGAAAAGTACTATATCTCCTGGTGACCATCTTCATTTCTTTGTATCACAAATCAAAGGCTGATGTCTGTTCTCTGGAAGCACCATTGCAGCTGAATGCATGAAACAGCAAGCATGAATTTCTATGAAGCCACTCTATTGCAATAAGCCATTTGTGCTCACTATAATTATATATTGCAGAAGAAATATTTCACATACCATTGTATATGGTTAAGCAGAGGACACTTCTATTTTATCGCATGTTTGAGTGGTCAGATCTCATAGATTGTCTGATGGACACTGTGCACCCTGGAAAGACAAATATAGGCTATGATCTCCCTGTGTAAGAGGGAGTAAGATCAGTCAAATATCTTCTCTATCTATATGTACAAGAAGCTAAGGATTCCTAAATGTTGACTAGATCTCTGCTGTAAGTCAATATGTTTGCAGGTTATTGTATGGAGCTATGAGGCTCCCATTGATTTAGTTTTGATTTTCAGAAAGCAGCTTGGCACCATTCCCTATATGAAGGGATTCTTGGCTGAAGATTGAGCTCCAAGAGTTCCTGGGGGCTTGGGGTACTTATTGATCTATGAGCGACCATAGGGTGAGTGGTTCACCTTCCCCTAGTGGTGTGTTGTGTACAGGGTGAGTGGTTCACCTTCCCCTGTGATACCCCATGATGGTTGACATGGGTGTAGGGTGAGTGGTTCACCTTCCCCTACTGCTGGTGACATATGCATAAAATGAGTGGTTCACCTTCTCCTATGGCATATGAGCAGAATGAGTGGTTCACCTTCTCCTGTGGATACCCCAGTGAGAGATGCATATAGGCATCTGTTGACATGTCGGTGGGACGTGGTTCATCCTTTCCCCATATGTAGGATGCTCATTCCCTACAATTGATAGTTGACATGTCGGTGGGATGTGGTTCGTCCCTTCCCCACGTGTATATTTCTTCCTACTATTGTTGTTTTGCATGCCCTCGGTGTTTTTGCATGCATGTAGGGGGTGGTTCGTCCTTTCCCTACACTTGGTGTTTTGCATCCGTGTAGGAGGTGGTTCATCCTTTCCCTACATATGGTTGTGATATTTGTTTGTAGGATGCGGTTCATCATTTCCCTACATATGATTGTGATGTGTGTTTGTGGGATGTGGATTCTCCTATCCCTATGTGTGATTCCGTGTAGGATGTGATATATTCTTTTCCTGCTGGTGTTCCTGCAACATCCTACCCATGTAGTCTGGGACACATGGGAAGTACCTCTCATATGGCCAATGATTTGGGAAAAGTGGTTAGGGACCATAGCACTACCGATGGACGCATCGCATACTGTCGTACTCCCTATGCTAGGATGCATGGTGTTTATCTACTTGATTTGGGATCAATTCAGGTTCTACCTTCGGACTAACTTCTGTCAATGGAGAGTGGCAAAGTCTTATGACTCACTCTTGATCAATTCTTCTTTATTATTCACATCTTTGTTCAGCAGAGCAGAGTAGAGCATAGTAGAGATGGTTCAAGATGGCATGATGACCAATGGCCGCAGATGGATTGGTAGGTGGAATTCTCCCTAGTTGAGAGGGAGTGTTAAAATTGGCAACTAGAGCCAAATTCCACTTTGGTCTGCTCAGTTGATGGAGATTATAATCCCATTGAATTCCTCTTTTCAATCTAAATATTGTCAAATTTGGATCAGGAAAATATTTGTTTATTCAAAAATAAATTCTATAAATCATGATTTTATTTAGGCGGGAAATTTGAAAATTCAAATTTTGAATTTGCCTCCAAAATATCAAAGTCTGCTTCTCTTCTAAATTGTATATAAGGATTCTCTCCCAACCCATTTGAGGCATCAAAAATCTCTCTTGCATCTCTGAGGCAGCCGAGTGGGGATAATGGCTAAACACAGAGGTTAGGTGTGTTTTGAGTGAGTCTATTTGCTTTTTGTAGTGCCGAGGAAGCTATGGGTAGACTGCTGCTGGTTTCAGGACAATCTCAGTAGAGATGTATTGGGGTTTCGTTACATGATTTCCCTCCTCACAATAGACCAAGCTCCTTAGACAAGACGCCGAGCAGATCTGGGTTAGATGATGCTTAATCTAGGCATTATTAACCCTCTCCCACAGACCAAGATCCATCCTCAAGTCAGTCGTAGACCTGTGGATAGCTTAGAGATGTCTATTGTGCGAATCCTCTAGAGAAGGATTGTTGCAACTCCAAGGAAGTTGTTTCAATCAGGTCGCAACCCTATACAGGCTAGATATGTGGTCACAGTTATGTTGCTGCCATCAGGAAGCTGTGGAGGGCTGCATCTAGCCCTAACCAGCTGTGGAAGGTTATAACTATAGCTCTAACTAGCCTTAAATTGTGGACAGTGACTTGAAAGGGGAAGCCGCAACCTTGTAATAATGTTTAGAGGAGTGAAAAGGGTTTGTTGTCATAGGACAACAAACCCTAACCAGAACGCAATTCATATCTAAAGCAGGTCAGCACTAAGGAAAAGCTTTGAGTACGTTTGACCACTAATCTGGACAAAATATGATTGTTGATGTTTAAAGGCAAAATTTTGGATCATGTCTTTGGCATTTGGACAGTGATACTAGTCGTCACCTTGGCAAGTCAATAATGTTTCTATCAGCTCTCTCTCTCTCTCTCTCTCTCTCTATTGTACATTTGATTTGAATAATAAGAAGAATTGTTCAAGGGTTTTCCCCATATTGGGGTTTTTCCCTGGCTTGTGCCATATTCTCTTGTTCTTTTGTCTTGGCTTGTCTTCAGCATTTCTCATTTATGTTCTTTTGTCTTGGCTTGTCTTCAGCATTTCTCATTTATGTTCTTTCGTTAGTTACTGTCATATATTGTTTAATGTAATTGATAATGGATTAATGGGCTAATGATTGAATGAAGTAACTATCCTAAGCAAAGAACATGTTTCCTGAATTAACATATTATTTGTTTATTTTAATTTCTCCCGAACACCTATGTTGAATCCAGCAAGGGTGAGCTTTAAAAGCAGAGCCATATTGCAACAATTCAGGAGAGATTTAGTCACTATGTTTTTTAGAATTCTTGTTTTTCTGGAGAATTCCAAATCAAACCCAGAGACATGAAAAGAAAACCTTGAAAACAACAAAACGACCAAAAATAAATGAAATTCATGCCAAGCAAACATAATCGTTAATGAAATGTATGTGTTTTTATCATGGAAACAAGGGATTTCGAACATGTTCTGAGTTGCAAAGCATATATAGATGTGGACAGAAGAATTATCCAAACTTTTAATAAAATATTTAATCGTAGATGTATAAATCTTATTAATAGACAAGGAATTGAATACCTAAATTTTAGAATGATAACTCTCGAGAAACAATTATCTATCCATCTCTGCACAATGATGTTTCTCATATTGAAAAAATTGGCTAACATGCAAATTTCCTTCAAATTGAAACTCTAGGAATGCATATGATTCATCAAACAGTTGATCATGCAAAGAAGGGAGTAACAAGTCCTATGACATCATGCAAAGTTAATGAGCAATAATTATTACAGTCCTATGCAATGTTGGATGGACAGATCCTGTAGTAGCTTATGTCAACACTTACATGTGTTTAAACTTTGAAGGTACTGCTGATTTGCAGGTACCCAAATTCTTGTTCAACCCATCAGTGATAGAAAACCCAGCCTATGAATGTTGGAATTTTAATGTTTCATTATTTTTCATGATAACTAAGCATAGCGAAATAAAACATTCTATGGTGAAGTTTTAAGGTCATTGCATTGGATCAATGATTTCAAGTAGCACCCTCATTTTGCACATGCCACAGTAGGGTAGGAAAGGAATAAACTCCTTTGAGCAACAATGTGGCATGAATAAGCTCCCTTGATCACTAAATTTGATTTCATGTTGTCATAAATAGAGGACTTGTCTTTTGCTTTGTAAAAGACAAAATTGTGTGGTGCTTTTACTAGAAGGGGAGGCCATTCCCATATATACATGACAAAATTCTAAGACTCTCATGCACTCCCAAGAAGAGAACATCTATGAGTTGGAGCCTGTGTTACCCCCTATTTTTTCATAGCGTTAACACTAGGGAATTATCAAGAGTTAACCAATTTGATGTTGGGAGGTTGGATATAGAAATGTCAGCTTAGAGCTATGTTGCTCGGAGGTTGGATATAGAAATGTTAGCTATGGTGAAGGATCAACTTGTTAAGGTCTTCTCTGTTACGGATAATATGCTCACAATGGTCTTTGTGAGGAGTCGCTCAAATTGTTGCTCAGAATGGTCTTTG
This sequence comes from Pinus albicaulis, assembly GCA_034641835.2. NCBI lineage: Eukaryota > Viridiplantae > Streptophyta > Pinopsida > Pinales > Pinaceae > Pinus > Pinus albicaulis. The sequence goes on from CM076579.1 coordinate 629,496,718, forward strand.
TGAGGAGTCGCTCAAATTGTTCAATTAGATGCAATAGAATGGGATGAAAGTGGATAATTTCACCTTTTCCACTGCTTTTGCAGCATGCACTAGTTTAGGATGCAATTCCATATAATCATCATTAAAGTTAGGCTGGACTCAAATATTTTTGTGGAGAATGCTCTTGTTGACCTGTATGCCAAATTCTATTATTGATCCGTATGCCAAATGTGGCAGCATAGAAGAGGCATGCTTAGTCTTTGATAATATGTTTGAACAGAGGGACTTTTCCTAAAATACAATGATTACTAGATATGTTGAACATGTTGATGGTGAAGAAGCACTGCATGATCTCAGTGGGTTATGAACCTACACTGTTGATGTTGAAGGATGAATGAGATGGAGTGGAAACAAATAGGGAAGGTGCATCAACAAGCTGCAAATAATCTGAAATTTCCTTTGGATGAGAATTTGAAACTATAGAAAGGCTCATAATTTGGACATGCATTCAGGATTGCAAAAAAGAGCAACAAAAAGTGTAGAAGGAGTTGAATACACAATTTATTGTTTTAGAAACAAGAAACAATAGTATCAATTTCCCAAATGCAAAACAAAAATGGCTTAGGGAGCAATGGTATCAGCTCCAGAAGTGGCAAAAGAGAGTAAACATCAAATAGTTTGAGAAAGAGCATTTGATGAAAGAATATGTAGATTCCTTTGGGTCTATGGAAAATTTACTTCTTGCATTCACGTGAGATAAATGGTTTCGACAATATTCGTTTAATAATCTTGAAGTTTCTTTGAAGAATCTCATAAGTGCTATACAAGCAACTCATAAATCTCCAAAAAAAATTATTGATCGAGGCCCTGAGGGCAAGTATGTTGTTTTGGGCGAATATGACAAAGATTTGACCGAGATGGCTAGGCAAGAACCTAAGTGTGGCATCATTTTATGTCTATGGAGCATCAAAGAGTGCTCCATGGGAGGAACATCATCCTAGAATTCTCTATGGTGTGGGTACAAGCAAGTTAAGAGAATTTCAAGAATCGATTCCTAAGAACTCTCCTGTGGTGATTCTATCTCAAGCATGATCCTACGTTGGGAGAAAAAACCTTGGTGAATTCACTATTAACACAGTTTTGCATAGCTTTAATTGAATCTTGGTCAAAATCTTACACTCTTGCCTGATTGCTCCACTTTCTAGGTTGAGTCTATCAACTTTTCTTTTAGCTTTTGAGATCCCATTTTCATTTGATCTATGATGCCATCTTTCAATCTATACATTTCATTCAACTTGAGATCATCAATCACAAAAACAACATCAACTATAGTCAATATAATCCTTTATCTACTTTTCCCATGCCTGAAAGGTCAAGCCACACAGGGCAAAATCCATTTTAATGTTTATTTTCCACTTGTTTCATGATAAATAAAATTCACATATGAAAAGAAAGATGTGTTTACAACATCCTAGATTAATGACACCAAAAGAAAAAATACACTCCACTAGTAACCATAAAATTTTAATAGGGCAGCAAGGAATTACAATTATGAGAAAAGGCAAAGAAAGAAGGATCGAAAACAAAGAAACAGTTAAAATAGTGAGCAAATGAGAATGTTATTAAGCCTAATTGATCAACCTAGGACACCCAAGGTAAGATTGGTTCACTAGTGAGGTCAGAAGAGTTTATCCCAACCACTAGGTTTCATTGTCACTATGGTCCGTGCCACCCAAATGGCATAACACGAAAGCCCTAGACCATTTTGGCAGAATATTTACCATTCAGACCCGTCACCTAAGCCAATAGAAGTCCCTAATGGGAATGTTTCTTGCAACGATTCCTATAATTAAACAATAAAAATAAAATTTTGTTAGCTACCTCTTGAGTGGATTTAGTAGCCTCTAGAAGCTTCTCCTCTAGAACAGAGCCTTAATCCTGCTCGTCTGAGTGCATGGTCATCTCTTCAGGATCCAATTTCTTTGCTTTGAGACTCTTGGGAATATGGGTCCAGGCAAATCCCATGCCCTTTTTGAGGCAAATCCCAGGCCCGTTTTGGGTCTCTAGAATTTTTAGGGATGACTGGATCATCACAATCCATCTGTGCTAGAGCATCTGGCTGGCAACCACCTACGATCTTAGGAGATTTGATTTCCTTGTCGTAATCAATGTATTCTTGCTCTCTTTTCTACTTCTTTGCTAATTTTTGAATTGGAAAGGCACATGTCATCATCTTCTTTGGTGAAGCCATTGTTGCCCATGCCTTTAGCTTAATCTTCCTCCATGGAATCTTGAACATATAGCCTATTGAACACCTAGTTTTTCTTGTCTAGAAGTATTTTGAAGTGGAAAAGGGAGATGGAGGGTTGGGGATGGGCCATCACCCAGGAATGTGGTGAACCTTGTGCAAATTCCCTCTATAGAACGAAATCACCACGATTGGAGGAACCGAGAATCCAATCTCTTGATTCAACCAAATGTATCATATCATACCCTAAGAAAAACTCAGTTCATATCTAAAGCAGGTCAGCACTGAGGAAAAGCTTTGACTACATTTGACCACTAATCTAGACAGAATAAGATTGTTGATGTTTAAAGGCAGAATTCTGAATCATGTCTTTGGCATTTGGACAATGATACTAATAATCACCTTGGCAAGTCAATAATGTTTCTATCATCTCTCTCTCTCTCTCTCTATTGTACATTTGATTTGAATAATAAGAAAAATTGTTCAAGGGTTTTCCCCATTTTGGGGTTTTTCCCTCACTTGTGCCATATTCTCTTGTTCTTCTGTCTTGGCTTGTCTTCAACATTTCTCATTAATGTTCTTTCTATTGAAAAGTGTAACTAGGTCGGTCTTCATGTTGGCTATGTAATTATGTATTTATGAAAAGAAGAACACAAAGATAATAAAGTGTATTTTTGGTGTACTTGCTTCATGGGCTTCATGAGAAAGATTTTATTAAGTAGATGGACTTCTTCTTGATGTTCATTAGGTTTGAGTTAAGTGTCAATCTACTCTAGCTATATGCTCCAGGATCTTGTGAAAGAATCTCACAACAGTCCTCAATGCAATGATGAAAAAAAAACCTCAAAATGCAAGAAATGAAGTACCTCATCAATGCTGAGATAAACATTATCTAGTCGGCCTCACTCACAGCTATATGGTTGGCTTGCTCATATGGTATGTGGTCACAACTGAAGAAATCAATGCAGATACCTCTGAGTATACAATTCGGATATCTTCTGAAGCTTTTGGATAGGTTCCACAGTTCGGATACTTATCACAGTTTGGATTCTACTTCAGTGCATATGGAGAAAAAGGCGCGGTTAAGGTCTGTGATATGATGCGAAGAAGGAAGACTATTTAGCGAACATAAAAGAGCTTCAGTATATCTCTGTCTTGGGTCTTAAAATATTGGTTAAGTTCTACAGCGTGATAAAGGTCTCTACAAGGAGTGCAGAGAGAAGACATTGTTACAGTGCAAGATATACACAGCGTAAAAGAAGGCCAGCTCAACCATGATACAATCATGGTGATGATTAGTACAAAGATGATGTTCAGTAGAACTCTTGGTGATGGAATATGCTACACGGTGCTACATGGTGCTACAAAGGAGGATGATTGTGTCTTGGTCTAGGAGAGGCAGTTTAGGTCAAGGTTTGTCATGGTCATTGTAGTCATCAGGTGAAGAATCTATAAGAAGAGATTTGCGGGTTTTCCCCTCAAGAGGAGGGTTTTAGCCCTGGCTTAGACCCTAACTATTGTGTCACTGATGTTATTGTTTTTTATGGTTGTTTGATGTTTTAAACGTAATCATAATAATGAACGAAGATGATAAGTAAGAAGTAACTCAAACAACTATCATGTATGAGAATTTTCATTAACTCTTGCCCTACCTAATTCTCAACACTTTCGTTAGTTACTGTCATATATTGTTTAATGTCATTGATAATGGATTAATGGGCTCATTATTTAATGAAGTAACTATCCTAAGAAAAGAACATGTTTCCAAAATTAACATGGAATCAAAGCACAGGAGATAACAATCCCAAGCTCAAAGAGATTGCAATCACTCAGAAGCATCTGAAGAGTTTCATTGGTACCTCTATCCCTCTGTGTTAGGGATCAAGAATGTCAAATATGTGGTATTTTCTTAAGGCCTTCTACTAGCCCTAATCAGTGGACATGGGGTCCAATCCAAGAGCAACTCAAATATCATGAGCGAAAGTTGAAAGTCATCAAGGTATGTTCCAGTAATATATTTTCCAAGGATTATTTATCAGTCCCATTCAGATTGTATCTTCATTATATTTGAAGCAGAGTTTCTCGACCATAAAGTCACAGTCCTGGGCATAACACATGGATACCAAATCCTAGGTCTTCTGGGCATGGTCACTATGATCACTGTTTGTATCAGCAGTTCAGTATTCTCTTTAGTTTGACTCTTTTAGTGTGCCTTTAAGAATACTTCGCTTTGAAGATAGAAATACTCTGTGATAAGGTCTTGTCACTATGGTTCCATGCTTGAAGGGTTAAAGTGATTGTTCGGAAAAATCATATCATCAACAGGCCGTGTTTCTCTGTGATCCTTGAATGGATCTCATCCTCTAAGAATTATCACTATGACAGGGAAATCTCTGTCCTAGTGCAGTATCCTATATGGTATCACTCAGTTAGCTCGGTTCCTCTGAAGAAGGCATTGCTCAATCTCTTATATCTTGGTTCCTACTAGTTTACTCTCAATTGAAACAGCCCCACAGTCTATGTGAACATCTTGTATGGTTCTCCCTTTGCAATCTCAAGTTCTCAACACGTGAAAAGTATGGCTGCACCATATATATATATACAAGTTATGGCAATCAGGGTATAGGTTCGGGATATTATAAACATCATCTCAGGCATGTAAGCTGATCTATATTTACTCCTGTTATGACTCTGAGTAATCATATATTCTACAGTAAGTGTGTCCTCCTATCCCTCTTCAATATAGTTTTCAATTGGCATGACATCATATTTTCAGGCACACCATTATTAATATACATACGTTCAGTCAGCCTTGAAAGAAGAATTGAGATATGCATTGCTATTCAAATTAGTCATGGCATTTTGTCAAAGTTTTTGGAAGTTCTGATGATAAGGCTTTCTTCCAATCTAAGTGGTGGAAAAGTCATGGCCATAGATTGTATGTTGACAATCTTCTCCATACAAAATGAGGCTAGCAAAGGAGTCATAGGGCAATGAATCATTAAGGCTTATCATTATTGTGGATAATGGCATAAAAATGCATCTATACAGAATATATGCCTCTGTATGAGACCCTTGATTTGCTCAATCCACATCAGCTTATACACTTCTTAGCCAACCTGTTAAAGTTTCTTTTAGTTACAGTGGGTACACACTGAGTATAGAATTTTTTGGGTTACATTCGTAAGCAAGATAGCTTCTGGCATCAAGCTGTGGAGATGTTTTCATTTTGTTTAACAGAATTAATCTTCGTTCAGAGCAGAGGTTCAACTGGATTCATGTCAGTCACAGAAGTCCTGTGTCTCTCAAAGGTAACGAACTTGGAATTTTGAAAGATCTGAAATATAAGTCTGCACAGCAGAGATGCTTGGTTATATCAACTCCTCTATGGCACTTCTGTGCTCTCCTTTCCATCGTGCAATATGCATGATACCATGTCAGTCTAAGAAGAAGCGATAGGGATTCCACGACAAAAGAAACTACAACACATTTGAAGCTTTCAATATTGAAGAACTGCTTGGAGAAAAAGTGCATGGCACTTTGGAACAGTTCTACCGCTATCAGCAGAGGTGCCTCAATAAATAGTAGAGATCGAAATCTTGAGTTTGTACGACATTCATTAAGATTCATTTTCGAGGAGTAGCAAACAGAAATCATTGCAATTTCATATACCCTAAAAAATCGAATTATATTTTCACTCAGGAGGATTTAGAGAAAGTGTGTACATACCTGGTCAAACTTTAAGGTAACAAGAGCGATGTGTGAGGAGAGGCCAAAAGTAAAAGAAATTGAGGAACCAGATCCATGGAAGAATAAAAAACCCCCATAGAAGGAATTGCGAGCCCCCTTCAAAAAATCGTCCAGATGGGTGATTCTGAGAGCGTCATCAACAGTGGGCCACCATATCATCACCATGTAATCTGCTTGCCAAGTGATTCATCATACATTTATTTTTCTTGTCATTCGATGTCAGGGTTGAGTTGGGTTAAGCTTGTGCAGAAAAAGAGCTTGAAGCTCGTTCAATGAACTTGCACAACTGATAGATCAAAAACCCGACATGAAAGCACGGTGATAAAATTGAAACAGAGTAGTTTACCTTGTTTTATGAATTAAATAATTGATGTCCTACTGGCGGGAATCATAGGGCGGGACATCGTAATTAAAATGAATGAATATGCTGTGAAATTATGCAATTAAAATTTGACCAAGGGAAATAAGGGTATAATAAAATAGGATGTGCAGTAATTACTTAAATTGCTATTATATATTTAAATTATTAAGGCAACACAGTTTTATGAGTAAAATTATAAAATACTATGGAATAATTTAGCATAGGAATTATGGCTAAAACATTTAAGAGTTAGAATAGAGTTTTTAAGTGATCAAAATAAAAATAATACATATTAGAGATATATACATAGATCATATATATCAAGTTAAAGTGATTGCTAAAGCAACATCTTCCTACACCTAGTGTCCTAGATGGCCAAGGTAAGGTGTCGTCAAACCAATTATACAATCATTCATATATTTTAATTGGAAAATTATTAATGTCACAAGAATCACAAGGGTTGATATGTCAATCAAAATTTAAAGTTATCCTCTAAAAACTCATATAGAAAGTGGGGTAACAAGTCCTATGACATCCAACCTATGATTTGCATTGGGAAATCCTCAACAGTCTCTTTGGAGAAATAATGTCTCATTAAGGGGTTCAATAAGAGGTATGAGGCCCCACCAATTTGATAGTTGAAGAAGTTTTAATATTGGCTTGTCAATTTTGGCCCTAAGTAGGCAAGGCAACATGGAAGGAGGTGACCCCCTTGGAAAAGTTCAAAAGGGGAAGGCCACATAAGGTCTTATATAAAGATCTAAATCCAAGGACCTCCCTCATAAAAATAGTTAGACATGTATTGAAAGAAAGTAGATAACAACCATCTAAATCTTGATAAAAGAAAACATAACATCCCTTGAATCCATAATAAATGGAGCATCTACATATGAGGTGATCCTATAACTCAATGTTGTGTATATGGCAAAGCTAGAATATGTTATTGAGAAGAGGAATATCATGATGTCATTAGTTTCAACTAGACACTAATGTAAACCCACTTTGAAACCACCAAGGGGGATCTGAAGGGCAACATCTAGTGCTCTAGTGTGTATGAGGGTTTAAAAATAAGGCCCCCTCTTATTTGCATGAAGTGTTCCTAGTACAAATCCATCTTAGTGTCAAGGCCATGAAAAGATGAAGCTCAAGTACTAAATTTATTTTTTATAAATAACCTCTTTAACAACTTGACATAGACATATAATGATGTCATTTACATTGGAGGTGTATGTCACTTGATCATGTTACAACTTTAATCGGTCCCCCACAAAAAGGCGTTATGCTCCCTTGTGATGATGCATCAACCCTAATGGAGAACAATCTCGTGATGTACAAGAAATTTAAACATGATGTAACTTTAATAGTGCCTTACATTCACCCCTTGGCTCACCACTCATGGAAAATGTGAGGCTATTTCAAGCATTGATGTGGATAATATCATTTTATTTTCTCTTGTGTATAGTATTCTACATTAACACAATTGTGTTTTTTTAGCAAACAAAATATTTGTATCAAGGCTTGGCTCCTTGTGCATTAGGGTTGAAGAGGTTGCGTCATTGTGAGTGATCTATTCATTATCAACTCCTTATGTGGGAGAGCACTACAAGCTCCATGTCAACATGAAGTGTAGATATTGTGAGAAATTCTTATTGAGGTTTTGAAAATTATCCAGTTGTTCCACATTTGGTATACATGTTAATCAGGGCATTACCCACAAACACACACCCTCGAGACCAACACCTAGTTCTCTGAAGATCAAATGGTACCAATATTCTTAGTTAGAGGTGAAGGATTCTCCTAAGAGGTTATTTTGTTGGTTTGATGTGTTGTTTTTTTCCTTGGATGCTAAGTGGTGAAGGGCTTCAAGGGTTAAGAGTTAAGGGCCAAGGGATTGGGGGGAAAGGGGTTTAGGGGTTAAGGGCTTAATAATTAAGGGATTTAGGTGTTAGGGGTTAAGGGGTTGGGTTTTAAGGTGTTTAGGGGTTATGGATTAAGGTTTAAGGGTCATGAGTTAAGAGAATAAGGGGTTAGTGCTTAGGGGGTTCATAGATTCTACATTAGGAGTTAATGGCTTAAGGTTTAATGCATCAAGGGGTTGATGGCTTATGAGTTATGAGTGTAGGGTTAAGAGATTATGGCTTCGGGGTTAAGGGATAGGGAATTTAGTGGTTATGGGTTAATGGATTATTTGTTGTGACAATGGGGCCCCTAATCCCCTTTTCACCACTAGCGTGGGTTCCTCTTTCAATTCCTCTTGTTACCTTCCCTCCAGGCCCCCTAGCCCTTATGAAATTAGGTCTTAATCCCCCTTCTCATTCTCTAATGTGTGGATTATAGATCTTATTAAATCATGCTTGGACATCCCACTTCTACCCATCCATGCTACATGTGTGTCCCCTAGTCCTGTTCAGTACACCACAAAATACTCCTCCCACCTTTTCGGTCATATCATTCAACTTATATTAACATTGTGGGTGAAATTGGTGTTTATGTTGTAAAGTGAACAAAGAAAAAATTTACTTGTTTTCTCTTTTGAGAAGATGTAGAAATTTATTGTCATGATTGGAATGTGCATGCATCAATCTACATTGGGTTGTTTTTCGAGCTTATACATGAATAATCATTTGGTCATACTCCATACTATCGATGGAATCTAGTATCACAAATGTATCGATGGGAAGTTTGAGAGATTCTTTTGAAAGGTTGTGTGTTGTGGTGTTTAGCTCCTGGAGAATGTGTGTGAAAGATAGCTAGTCCAAATAGTTGGGGGGATCTATGATATCCTATAGGATGGGATGTAGGTAGATGTTTTCTATCATGAATTATTGACCCAATTGATCATGATTTTTTAATCCCCCATGATCTATCGGGATTTTACTCTTTTGATGGATGTAATTTTCATAAGTGTATAAAGAGCAATGGAATCAACTCAGTTGTTGGAGCCATAACTTTGGGTATACCTTACTTTCTCGCTATAAGACTGGGAGAGGAAGAGTACCATACCCACTTTGCAGCTAGGTGGGATAACTTGTGCAACACCATCAAAGAAGTCACAAGGGCATCCAAGAGGGAGTGGAGAAATTACCAGAATCCATTATTTTTGTGGTTTAGGATGAATCTTGTCTTCTAAACACTATTTTTTATCAATTCAATTGTGATCTTTGTTAGAATTTCTCGTGAAAAAAATGTGTTGTTGTTCCAATCCCACCAGACATTGTTGATTAGAATGCATGGGAAACCTTTATAATAATCTTCCATGACATTGAGTAACTAAGTTTCGAAATTTTCTTCCAAGTTTTAGATAGGACCACGAGCCTATCATGTTCAATTTTGCAAGGGTGGTGGTGATCATGACCTGCACTGTGTTGGGAGAGGAGATAAATAAGTGTGAAGAAATATCATTAGATGACTTGCCTAAAGGATAGATGTTGGGTTGATTCGTAAACTATCATGGATATTTTTCGTGAACAAAATGTGTTGTTGTTCCAATCCCACTAGATATTGTTGATTAGAATGCATGGGAAACCTTTTTAATAATCTTCCATGATGTTGTGTAACTATGTTTTGAAATTTTCTTCCAAGCTTAGATAGGACCATGAGCCTATCATGTTCAATTTTGCAAGGGTGGTGGTGATGACCTGCATTGTGTTGGGACAAGAGATAAATAAGTGTGAAGAAATATCATCATATGACTTCCATAAAGGATAGACGTTGGGGTGACTCGTAAACTATCATGGATATTTCTTGTGAAAAAAATTGTTGTTATTCCAATCCCACCAGATATTGTTGATTAGAATGCATGGGAAACCCTTTTAATAATCTTCCATGATGTTGTGTAACTAAGTTTTGAATTTTTCTTCCAAGCTTAGATAGGACCACAGGCCTATCATGTTCAATTTTGCAAGGGTGGTGGTGATGACCTGCACTGTGTCGGGACAATATATAAATAAGTGTGAAGAAATATCATCATATGACTTGCATAAAGGATATACGCTGAGGTGATTCGTAAACTATCATGGATATTGATCATGAAAAAAATTTGTTGTTGTTCCAATCCCACTAGATATTATTGATTAGAAAGCATGGGAAACCTTAATAATAATAATATTCCATCATGTTGTGTAACTGAGTTTTGAATTTTTCTTCCAAGCTTAGATAGGACCACGAGCCTATCATGTTCAATTTTGCAAGGGTGGTGGTGATGACCTGCACTGTGTTGGGACAACTAGAGATAAATAAGTGCGAAGAAATATCATCATATGACTTGCATAAAGGATATATGTTGGGGTGATTCGTAAACTATCATGGATATTCCACTAGACAGTTCATCATAACAGAATAGATAAAACTATATTTAAAAATGAATGAATAAGAGTTTGTGACAGGAAGTGTCAGTGAGTTTCAGGTGTGCTAAGGAGGGAGTGACGTCAAGGCATGCTAGGCAGTGTTAAGGCATGCTAGAGGCCATGGAAATGGTGTGCCAATGCATGCCAGGGCTGAGTGTTTGGGAGTGCCAAGGAAAAGCAAGGGAGCACTAGTGTCAAATGCATGGAAATGAATGAATAAGAGTGTGTGACGGGGAGTATCAACAAGTTCTAGGTGTGCTAAGGAGGGAGTTTAAAGGTACGCAAGTTAGTGCCAAGGAATGCTAGAGTGCCAGGGCGACATGCTAGGATGTGCCAAATGCTAGGGTGTGTCAATGCGTGTTAGGGAGTGCCATGGAAACATAAGGGAGAACTAGTTCAAAATGCTTGGTAATGAATGAATAAGAGTGTCTGATAGGGAGTGTCAGTGAGTTTCAGGTGTGATAAGGAGGGAGTAGCAAGGTTACATGTTAGGAAATTCCAAGGTAAGCTAGAGTTCCAGGGCATGTCAGGGAGTGTTAGTGTGCAAACCCTTCTTCATTATATTACAAACTACAATACAACAGGCTAGAGCTCTTGTACCATGGATCGTGACCCTTTACAATCACACTGATACAAGGAATAAAACTAGGGATTTGTGTTAATCCTTTGACAAAAAATATACCATGAACAAGACAACACTTGACCTACTTGTTGATGGTGGCCACACACAACCCTTTCAGTCCACAAGTTTAATGAGAGCACCACAAGTTTAATGTTTGGAGAACAAGGGGCCACCCCCTTGTCCAACACTTTTGATGGGTCCCATGCATCATTATGGCACTCATGGACCCCAGTATGCCTCCTAGAAAGCCCTAAGACATCAATTGACCTCTTATGAGGCTTATTATTCCATGTATGAGATAGTTTGGTGGGATTGTCACCAAAACTTAGGGTTACTTGCATAGTATTTTATGTTTAGGGGCTAATGTAGGCCCATAAGCTAATTCGACCAACTCCTAATCAATGTATAAATAGGAGTTAGTTGGATTCATTTGTATCATCACTTGATTTGGGATCTTTCTATCTTTAGAGAACTTCACATTTTTCCTTGGAGGACTATTTTTGATGATGGATGCATTTTGATGTATGGATTTGGGCTATTTTTATCTTGGAGATTTTCTTTTGCAAATGTGAAGTTGGTTGGATATACTCTCTAACATTGTGAGTGAAAATTTAACACTATTCTTGTTTTTGTTGCATACTATTGAATTTCACTATAACTAGGGTTAATTCCTGCATGATGGAAATGTGGAATTATGTGTCTATTTATCTTATTTAATGTATGGGCCATTGTTGGATGAATGAAATATCTTAGAGATCATTTTATCTCAATAAACTTGCACCACTTGTATGAAGTATAAATGCTTGAAGGTCACTTTTCGTTTTCCTCTAACATTGGACGAAGTTGACTTTCTGGGCCTCCATGATCAAGAAACTGAATTATTGTTCATTATCATCCCTGACTCCATATCCCCAAGTGAATTATTCGCTAGTACCTCAAAAAGGGTGATGATTCCCCCCCCCCCCCTCTTTTTCACAATTTTCCATTTTTCCCTAGGTCTAGCCCCATTAGGTCACCTAGGGCATCAATTTCCCAAAAATATAGCCAGAGGAAAACTTTGATCTCCTAGAGGCAACGACATTGGTGGGTGCCTTCACTCTCCTCATAATTTAGGCCAATTTCGACGATGGAATCTTCAAATACCTCAAGCCCTAGCTCTAGGATCAAGTTTTGCATAGGTTTTCCCAAGGCTAGAGCCTAGTAGGATCAATTTGACCCATCGAAGTAAAAAATATTGCCTAATCCTTTCCCCTCACATTTTCCAAGATAGGAACATCATTGGTTGCTAAATTTCATCCCCGAACCTAGGTTGGGTCCACTTGGCCCCATGTGGTCCCATTTGGTGTTAAAGGCCTTTCATCAAGGACCATTTGGGAATCCAAGTTCCCAAAGGATTTTAGGGATTGGTAACTTCCTTTATAAGTCTTATTCTTCTCCCTCAACCCTTCAATCCTCCTCCTCTCTCCCTAGAAGATCAAGTCCCTTGCTTAAAAGGCAAGCATGTCCCACTCTATATTCTATCTTAGGGAAAGGGATTCTAGGGTCACTTCCCACCTATTCATTGACCTATAATATACAAGTGACTTCCTAAACTACCAGGACTCCTCCCATCGGTGAAATTTCGTGAAGAGCAAGGAGCCTTAGTTATGGTGACAATGGGCTAAGCCTCCACCGTTTCCCTTGTCCTAGTTGTTTCCCTCTTAGGAACCCCTTTTAGGTCCACTGATAGTTTGAGTGGTAACAAGTTTTTCACAACTCCATTTGTGAACAAATATTTGGTATGCCCACTTTTTCCATACTACGGCTCCAAGATGAGAAGTCTAGGGCTATGGAGGTTGCCCTTCTTCTCACTGAATTGATCCTCTGCAATATAGTGAAATAGGGCTAGTTGGTTGGCCCACTTGACTGCTACTTTAGTCCTTCAAATTATGCACATCCTTAGGCCCTATACACCTGCCCTTCTACCAATCTTGTTGTCCTTCACAAGTACAAGAGTTAGGGTTCTTCTTTGACAGTCGCCTAACAACCCTCCAACTATACTTGGACTAGCATCAATCTACCCAACCATAGTCAATTATTTTTACTGATCTAGGGCTCACAATATTTTCTTCATCTAGGGCTCTTCAAATCTTCCACATAACAATGGTTTGAGTCCTCTCAAAATCATTGTTCTTGTGTATCTACAATTTGATCTTTGTTGTCCAATCTATGAATAAATCTGAACTGCTCCTCTTATCATCCTTCTAACAATCTGTAGATGACTAAACTAGGGTCACAAATCAACCTCTAATAGTCCATTGACTAATTTTTTATAGGTTGCTTAAGATATCTGTCTAAAAATCCATGGATAGTCCACCAAATCAACTCCTCAACATGTCAATCCATTCTTCACATGGCACATTTCTTCTGCATGCTCAATCTTCTGCTCAGGTTCCACCCTCCTTTGGATCTGCTATCTCCACACATACTGAATTTGCAAGCCATCTTCCAGATCTATGGTCTATATTTAAGAAATAAGCCTCGCTTTAAGGGTCACAACTGCTCTTCTTCTACGCAATTTTTTCACAGTCTTAAGGGCATACCTTATAAACTAAACATGCTAGGTAACTAGGGCACTATACTTATGTACTTCTAATTGTTGTAGAACAAACCCTATCCACCCATAGAAAAAACCACGACTCTTGCCTCCATAAGAGATTCAACCTAGCTCACATGGATCCATAGATTTTGGGCATTTCTTTGACTGAATCTTGACATGAACTTCAGATCTCAATGTCAATCCTCAAACTAGGGTTAGCTCAGTCAATATTACGCCTGTGTCTACTTTTGTTTTCGCTCTAAATTACAGTGCAAGCCCTCCTCCATTTATGTTTATCTTTATAACCACCGCAAGACAAGATCGTATCAATCCTCTCTTCTATTTCATGTATAAAATCTAACCAACGGGATTCAATCTGATCTTGTAATGTACTAAAACAAGATATTGAATTTTTTCTACAAACACGATCACACAATCACATATAAGTAAGAGAAAGAAATTATCAATTGCACAGCAAAAGATGTATCTAGGGAAAGCAACTACTGAAAACCCCTCTATCTCTATTGTGTATTAAGTCAAGGAATCACGAAACAATACAATGTTTAATCTCTCTTGAAATTCTCCAACACTCTGCCAATTGTCTCCTGCTGATCTAGGCAAAATTGGTCTAATACTTAGCCAATTCTCAGTCTTCCTTCAGCCTACCTTGCTCACGCAATTCCCATGGAATTATCTCCATATTAATTAGGAAAATCAACCTTCCTTGATTGTGCAATCCATCATGGCATCCCAATGAATTTATAATTGCACATGCGAAATTTTCTATAAATACAAATGATAGTTATGTTCCTCTGAACTATGTTACAATAAGGATGAAGGGTCTTTTTATCATTTAAAAATAAGATAAAACCCTAAACAACCAAAACCCTAACCCGAGGAGATGTAACACCAAGAGTTTATGGGCCCCGTTGGGGTTAGTTGGGCAGCCAACTTCCCGGGGTCGTAACTTGGTCATATGATCTTCGTTTGACGCACATGATACCTCGTTAGAAAGATCTCTCCGTGGACTACAACTGCTAATGTAATTTAAATGAAATCACCAAACCTTTCATGCCCAAAAAATGCTGTTTGGGGCCTCAAAACGGCTCGGGAAGTTCAGGACCCGAAAAATTGACAAAAATAGTAAATTGTTCTATAATTAAGGAAACTGAAAAACTAAAAGAGACAATGGCGAGGGCCCAAGTGGAATAGGCGGGTGGCCAAAAATATCCACCTCGATCACCTTCAATAGAATTTTTTGAGCTAACTCAATCATCATGACTTAGTTAACTGACACAAGTTGTTATGAGACGAAATTACAATTTATTGTCCAATTTATTTAATGGAAAAATAAATAAGACGCCTCACATTCCTCACTCCTGGTACATCAAAATTCCTCACCGGTGTGGGTGCATTTTTTTTTGTCCTTTCTAGTTGCCAATTTCACTGTTTCTTGTTGTGAATTTCAACACTCCCTCTCAACAAGAAGGGAATTCAATCAATCCCCATCTGGTACCTTTGGAATGTTCTGCATGCTACACTTCTCTAGTGTTGTTTGCACCTGCAAATCCTGAAACTGAATAGCCTCTGAACAACTGAATCAGTATAATGCATCTGTCATCAGAGTCTTCTGGCTCCTGCTAGCTACTGCACCTGTCTAGTAGTGGATTCTATGCACTGTTGCTGACATCTACATCCGTGCCCTTTGAACTGTTGCTAACTTTGATTTGTGCTCCAGTATTTGACATCTGTCACTCTGATTTCTGTCTTGTTGACATCTGACTACATCAATATAATTGATCCTTCCTACTACTGTTGTACTGTGGGCTCCTCGTAGCTAGGTTCGATCCATGAGACACGCCATCTCAATGGACCTTGCCAAAATTTCTTATCTTGGGATTATGTCTACACATCACCCCACCTTACACCTCAAGGTATGGTTGGTCTCTCTTCCTATCTGGCTCAAAATTTCCCCCTCATGGAGGTCTCTGCTTGAGTGGATGCTTCCACTTGGTCTCCTCTCTAATTCTCCAATCGTGGCAGCTACTCCACAACCTTCTTAGACTGCTTCTCATGAGAATGCATGTTGAGAGGTAATTTATGCTCCCTCTAAACCACAAAGTCTCTAACTTCTTCCTTTCTCCTCAAATCTTTGCATGCATATGGTACCTCAAGTACATATAGGTTCTTGACTCATGCATAATGTAATTGTCCCGACGTTACAAAAAGTTTCTAAAAAAGAATTGATTTTAAATCGATGATATCTCCCTCATCCGAGCTCTGATTCGACCGATTTTATTTATTTATTTTCTCCATTTGGATAGATTTTCACAAGGATTCCAAATATTCTATTTGTTTTTGAAAAATTTACACCAAAATCTTCAAATATTCTCTGCAAACTCGCCGTCCAAAAAATTCCTGCTCTGATACCATGTAGAAAATCTAACCAGTGTGGGTGCATTAACCCATGCCAAATCATACCAAGGCATCTCAACATATCCCATACATGCTAATACTTTCCAAGCGCCAACACGTGCCAAGCGCCAATATGTGTTAGGGACTAGTGTTATGCATGTTATGAAGTGGAAGGGAATGTTGAAGAGTGCTAAGGTGTGCTAGAGAGTGATAATGCATGTTGATTAGTGTTAAGGATTACTAGGAAAAAACATTAAGGGGGCACTAGGTAAAAATTCATGGAAGCTAATGAATATGAGGAACGTGTGCCATAGACTAGTGTTAATGAGTGTTAGTTGTCATGCCAAGGAGGGAGTGACAAGGTATGCTAAGAATTGGTAAGGCATGCTAGGGAATATCAAGGCATGTCAAGAATTCCCAAAGTGTGCTTGGGAGTTCCAGGGTGTGCTAATTATATCTTGTGCCAATTAATAGTGCTAAGATATGCCAATACATGCTAGGTGCTAAAGATATTGTGGCGCAGGGTGCCAGGGTATGTCAATATGTGTCGAGGCAACAAAAGGAAGAACCAATATTAAGAGGGTTAATAAGTCAAGACTTTATCTTTTTGAAAAGGGGCATGATAGGCACACTAATATTAATAGGTCCCAATACATGCCAAGTGGCATTGTGTACCAAGTGCTAATGTATGTTAATGCATTCAACCAAGGTGTTCTAGGGCATGCTAGGGACTATATGCAGTATGCCAACACATGCTAGGAAAGTTCCATGTTGTGCTAGCGCATGCCACCATGTGCTTGGGCGTCAGTGTCATCACAATATGTTCTAGGTACAAATATGTTCCAAGACATGTGGGGTGCTAAGAAATGTTAGTGTGTGCCAAAGCATTAATTTAAGGTGTGCCCAGATTGTTGAGGATTGTTAGGTCTTTCTCATTAATAGAATTGTCAAATATTGATTATGTATTAAATAATATATTTCCTACACACAATAGTGGAACTTTATCTAAAGGGAAGATAATAAACTTAATAGATATGAATCATGTGTTGACTCATAGGAAATCTCTATTCGACTAGTCATTACTTGAGGGAAATGATACACACTAATTACTTCTACAAAAATTGACTGACCCTAACCACTATGGCCTTGGACATATTATAAAAAATACTCCACAATAATTGTATTAAATCGTTATCTTTCGACAAAAAATATATTAACAGGCACATAGCGTCATCAAAAACTCATTGTAATGATCAATGATGACGGGCATTTTTTGACTGTCACCAAAAGTAACAAAAAGAGCATTGGTGAGGGTCATTAAAAGTTCGTCACTAGAAGTGTCACCAAAGAGAGAATTAGTGATGGGCCTTTAACGACCCTCACCAAAAGTGTCATTGAAAATGTCTTTGGTGACGGACAATAATGGAGCATCACTATATACATTTACAGTGACGGTTTTTTAATGATCAATGATGATGGACATTTTTTTACCGTCATCAAAAGTAACAAAAAGAGAATTGGTGAGGGTCATTAAAATTTCGTCACTAGAAGTGTCACCAAAGAGAGAATTAGTGATGGGCCTTTAACGACCCTCACCAAAAGTGTCATTGAAAATGTCTTCGGTGACGGACCATAAAGGACCATCACTATATACACTTACAGTGACGGTTTTTTAAGGACCGTCACCATATGTGACATTGGTGATAGACCTTAAAGGTCCGTGAAGGAAAAACAAGGTGAGAAATAAAAGGGTTTGGCACCAAATCACTTTTAAAACCCCGAATCACAACCCTAAAGAAAAGTTTTAACAAGAAAATAGGGTTTATGTTTTCAACCTTCAAACTCTTATATTCTTCCCTTCAAACCACACCAAACACCGTTTAATAGCAATTGCAAGGGCTCACAAACTTACTTGAATCATAAGAGGCGTATTCGTTTTCCATTGGAGAGAGAGATGGAAACAAAATTTGGTTTCGAGCCAATGCCTCACGGGCATAACCCAATGCACCACGCCTGGTGTATGCGCCGCGCCCGTTATAATTTTCAAAGGAAGGAGCGTCTCTATGCGTCGCGACAACCATGTGCACCGCGACCTCCAACCAACGCGCCGCACAATGAATTCACCACAGTCTCAGTTTGTCACAAACTATTTCGCCCTTCCACAACTTGACTTGGCTTTAAATCTTGTCTTAGCGTGCAAATGAAGTTAGAATTTGGAAAAAAATTATATATATCAAGGAATTTTGATTTTTCATTTTGACAAACCCACTTTCTAATGTTGCAGAACTTTGGCACTTTGCACTTTTTAATATAAACTCTGTTTTGCTTGTTTCCTTTGGTTTTTTGGACTGAATGACAAAAAATTTGTCTATTTTTTGCAGGGATAGCTGACATGGAATTTGGAAAAGGTGACTAGGGCTTTGCCTGAAGAATTTCATAACTAAAAATACTTTGAAAATTACATGGCATTTATTACAAAAGACAAAATTGACGATTTTTCTTCAAAACAGATTTTTGAAGAAAAGTCATGATCAAGCAATATGACGATGAAATTTTTGTGATGAAAACTTTATTTGAACCTTCCTCATGTTCCTGCTGGCATTATTAGACATTTTTCAGACTAAAATTTTGAAACCCTAGACCTAATGAGGTTTAAAACCCTAAAATGACTCTTCGCTGACCAAAAGACCAAACATTGACTGTCATTGACTGGAAATGATTTTGATGGACTTTGATGAATAGACCTGAGCCAGCAGGTACATGACATGAGGGATATGAGTGAAAAGACCCTTCTGTCAGATGATCCATGCTCCTAATGGAATGCATCTAACTGAACAGAATGAGACACCTAAAATGAAATGCAACAAAATAGATTTTGATCTCTGATGGAGGGATGAAGAGACCGACTCTAACACATTGCATGGTTTTCAAGGTTAGGAATGCATTTACTGTGGATATGAATATAAAATTACACGCAACGCTGAATGGAAATGAATGAGAGGGTAGCAGACGCTGACATATTTTAACCCACAGTAAGATGCTTATCGTTGTAATATGCTTGATCTCAAATCTCGAAGCATCCTTTAATTTTGCATGCTTGTCTTGTAAGTTGCATATTTTCCTATTTTGTCGTGTAGTGTGAAGTTAAACATAAGCAACATTTAATCACATAACTCATACATGCATTCATGAAGGGAAACAACAAAGGATTTGGTGACAGATTTCACCTCTCCTTGGCTACATCTATGGGTCTGCAAACATTGCTAGATTGCTCCATATATTCAGTGAAAAGGAGTACATAAAAGTTTGATGATAAAATAAGTGGTTATGGACCTGAATTTTTGACCTGTTACTCGCCCCACTAGGAATTTTTGGGATATTTCCTTAGTATTATAAATGGTGATGTTGACTCCTAACACCAGATAGGAATACTTTCTGCTTCTTAACGCTATGATTTATTTTCCTCTTCCTTGCTTTCTCAGACTCCTTTCTAAATCATAGCTCCTTGTTCACATGAGTGTTTCTCCCTAAAAACCCCAACAACATTCTCAACATCTGTTCAACCTTCTTCTATCATCAGAGCAAGGGTCTCCTTCACTTGAAGCAAAGGAGGTCCTTAAACCTTTAAACCATCAAGAATAGTGGCTTTGATGATCCTGTCCAGGAGGTGCGTCTTGGGCATGATATCGTGGAAATGACTTTGAAAGCATAAGTTCTTGATTTATGATTAGAGCCTAAGATAAAAGGAGTGTGATGTGTTTCAAATATTACCTTTCGATAGGGATTCTACATATTTTCATACATTATTAACTATTTAATAATACTTGTCACATTCCTTAAGGAAAGTTTGCATATTTGGAGGCATGACTCATCATCTCGTCTGCTTTGGCATGATTGATGAACTGAGGAGGTTTATAGGAGGAAGCCCTTGATGAAATGATGGAACATGACATATACTATAAATTTCACAAGATGTTGCAAAAGAAACGTCGTAAGTTATAACATATGGAGATCTAATTGTAGCTCAAATTGAGTGAAAGATAAAAAATTGTTTTATTTTTTCTTTGTTGTGTTTATTCCTCTAATTGTTGGCAATCATGAATACATCAGATTTGGGGAATTTAAAGAGTTGTTTTAGTATCTATATGAAAAAATTAATCTCGAAGAAGGTGACAATGACATTAATTATATTCTCTATAGTGGGTTGTTCTACAATCTAGATAATCTTTGTGTTCCTCAAGGTTAAACGTTGCGACTTATCATATCTAGTTGTTTGATAAGAGTGAATATTCGGTAAACCATTCAATTTGAATAAGATGATAAGGAAGGAAGATCAAGAGGTAACATGTATGTGTTATTTTAGTCATCAATAATTTTGATCTTATCCAAAGATGACTAAGTTGAAAATTTCAGATTTCGAGAAACAATGTTTGCAGAAACATTGTGAGTTCTAGAAATCTCACTACCTTCATTATCCTAAGTATATCAATTCACTAAAAATCTTCACTCAAATCCTCCAAATTATCCTTCTATCTCAAAAACAAACTGTGATCCAGGTGGATATCGGTGGCCTCCCACCTATTCCATTTCGACCCGCAGCATCAATTCTTTCAGTTTTTCAGCTTCAGCATAACTTACTATTTATAGCAGGTTTTTGGGTCCTGCACACCCGGAGCCGTTTTGGGGCATTAATAATCCAGGTGGATATTGGTGGCCACCCATCAAGTCCATTTGAACCCCCACCATCACTTATTTCAGTTTGTAAGTTTCGGCACAACTTACTATTTTTAGCAGTTTTTCGGGTCTTAAACTTCTGGAGCCGTTTTGAGGCCCTAAACGACGTTTTTTTGGGAAAACGGAGAGCAACATGGGTCCATGGACTGATGTTGCTCGTTCAAAAATTTTACTCCTCGGATAGATCTTTCCAACGAGCTACTATGCACGTCAAACGGAGATCGGATGCCAAAGTTACGCCCCCGGGAAGTTGAACCACCAATTTACCCAAACGGGCGCCCACAGTTTTGGCGCTTCATCTCCTGCGGTTAGGGTTTTGGACATTTCGGATTCTACATTGTTTCTCAACAATAAATAGGCCCTCGAGCCTCATTGTAATATAGTTTGGGGGCTGGGAGCCGATACATCTCTTCTCAGAGATAAGCGCTACCAGTGCCCTAGCTCGCCACATCTCCATCATGTCTGCATTGTAACACAGTTCAGGGGCTGGTAGCCGCCACATCTCTTCTCAGGGATACGCTGCCAGTACCTTAGCTCATCTATTTCCATTATGTCTGTAATAGGCCTGTGAGCCTCAATGTAACACAGTTCAGAGGCCTGCGTACGATACATCTCTTCTCAGAGATAAGCGCTACCAAAGCCCTAGCTCGCCCCATCTCCATCATGTCTACATTGTAACACAGTTCAGGGGCTGGGAGCCGCCACATCTCTTCTCAGGGATACGCTGCCAGTACCCTAGCTTAGCTTATTTCCATTATGTCTGTAATAGGCCTGCGAGCCTCAATGTAAAACAGTTTAGAGGCCTGCGTACGCTACATCTCTTCTCAGAGATACGCTACCAACGCCCTAGCTTATTTCCATTATGTTTGTAAGCTTATTGCAGTCATTCTTTTATTAATAAAATGAAGCATTATTTCCGCTGCATCTCTGTATCTATGGTTATATCTGTATTCTGTTGCGTTCCTGCATAAATCCGGATCAAACTGTGTTTAGGCTATCTTCCCCATTTTCACGTCCATCTCCTCTACCTATTTTCACTCATTTCCACCTATCCCAATAGTCATTTTCCCCCTTCAAAAAGGGACTTATTTTGTTTCATTTACCCTCCATTCCCTTTAAAAAAAACCTTTAAACCATTATAAACACCACTATTTGGTTTAAATCACCCATTTTTCACCTTACCAAAAACCTAAAAAGGCTTTAAAAACCCTCTTTTTAAGCCTATTTTCTGCCCATTTAAATATTGGGTCTTAAGCGCCTGTGGAATTAAGCCCTCCAACCCCTTTTTCTCATGTGAACCGAGGGCCCGATCACCTGCTAAAAACCCTAGGCCCATTTTTTTAACCCCGGTCCCATCCTTCACTCCCACAAGACCGTGCCTACGCCCCCTCGCACTTAAAGGCTTCAGCCGTTTTCTCTATTTCTTTGCCTTTGCCATTTGCTTTATGCTCCATAGCAAATCTCAACCGTTGATCCTTTAGATCCAATGGTTGCGACACTCCCACGACCTTCCTCCCCCTCAACCATCCTCCCATCTAACCATCTTGTGGGGAATAACTCCACCATGGAATCCTCATGATCCAACGACCGACATCCAAACTTACCTTTCCATCCCTCTCCCAACCTCTCCGCTACCTGACAGAACTGCACATGTCACTGTCGGCCCCACCTTCCACCCATGAAATCATCGCCCAATCCCTCTCCTCCACCTGTACTCCACTACCGAAGTTGCACCCCACCATCGGGCTTCACCCACACCGTAGATCTCACTCCTTTAGATATGACGGTGGAGATCGCAAATCATGTGTGTTTGATTGCCAAGGTTTAACAACCCAAACCCGTGCGATAAAGGCAGCTTTACTTGGAACGTGTGGCGTCCATTGAATAGAATCGCGTTCATATGGGCCTAAACCACTTACCACCCTTTTTCTGCATGACAAACCACCCAGTTTCACACAAAACTTCCCTCTTTCATTTTGCGCCCATATTTAAAATTCCATTGTTTCTTCCTGTTCTGACTATGGAAATTCCTCTTTCGTGTATTCTACTTCCTCTGCAATTGTTCCCAAACCCTCCATAAACCCTGAAATGCAGTATTAACCAAATATCACAGGTTTTTATTAATTTTTTGTTTTATTATGCTGGTTTTAATGGCGGTCTAGAGTCAAAGGGCCATCCCATAGTCAACTCCATAGTGACAGGCCTTGGATGACAATCCAAAAAGGCCCACAAGCAAAAAATAAGAGATCATAGGTTTAATTTCCAAGTTTAAAATCAGCGCCTTATGAGCATTGATCCATTGTGAAACCTCCCAGCGCACCAAAATGTCTCCTGCACACCAAGGCAGACAATAATCAATGAAGATTGAAGAATGAAAGAAGGAGACGTAAGATTAAATATTAAATAAATATTAAAATATAAAACACAATTAAAGACAGATGAATAAAGGTTTAAAGAAATCAGTAGAGTGATAAAGTCAGAAGAAGTAATTAAGAGGGCTTAAAAAGTAGATCAGGCCTTAAAACACAGTTTAGTGATAAAATTAAGAAATATTAGGCTAAGGCAGCCTTGAATACATCAACCAAGAACAATTATTCACCCAGAATATCCAACTGCCACCTGTGGCCTACTTTCCATCTGCAAAGACAAATTAACAATTATTACAGAGTCAAAAGATAATTTAAGCTGTCAAAACATCTATTGTAAAAGATAAAGATAGGTTGCAAAGTCAAAATTTTCACTTATCTTTCCTTGGAAGTTAAGAAAAAATTATTAAAATAGAGAAGTAGTTGCAGTTGTTCCTACCTTATGCCTTGCATGGATTTCAAGGTTAGGAATGCATTTACTATGGATATGAATATAAAATTACACATCCACCGCTGAATGGAAATGACTGAGACGGAAGCAGACACTGACAGATTTTAACCCACATTAATATGCTTATCGTTTTAAGATGCTTGATCTCAAATCTAGAAGCATCCTTTAATTTTTCATGCTTGTCTTGTAAGTTGCATATTTTCCTATTTTATCGTGTAGTGTGAACTTAAACATAAGAAAATTTTCATTACATAACTCATACATGCATTCATGAAGAGAAAAAACAAAGGATTTCGTGACAAGTTTCACCTCTCCTTGGCTACATCTCCAGGTCAGTGAACATTGCTAGATTGCTCCATATATTCAGTGAAAAGGAGTACATAAAAGTTTGATGATAAAATAAGTGGTTATGGACCTAAATTTTTGACCTGTTACTCGCCCCACCAAGAATTTTTGGGAGATTTCCTTAGTATTCTAAATGGTGATGTTGACTCCTAACACCAGATAGGAATATGTTCTTCTTCTTAATGCTATGGTTGTTTTTCCTCTTCCTTTCTTTCTTGGACTCCTTTATAAATCATAACTCCTTGTTCAGAAGAGTGTTTATCCCTAAAAACCCTAACAACGTTCTCAACATCAGTTCAACCTTCTTCTATCATCAGAGCAAGGGTCTCCTTCACCTGAAGCAAACGATGTCCTCAAACCTTTAAACCATAGAAAACAATGGCTTTGATGATCCTGTCCAAGAGGCGCATCTTGGGCATGATATCATGGAAGTGGCTTTGAAAGCATAAGTTCATTATTTATGATTAGCAGCTAAGATAAGAGGAGTGCGATGTGTTGATACCTTTGGGTAGGGATTCTACATATTTTCATATATTATTATCTATTTAATAAAACTTTTCACATTCCTTAAGGAAAGTTTGCACATTTTGAGGCATGACTCATCATCTCATGCGCTTTGGAATGATTTATGAACAACTGAGGAGGTTTATAGGAGAACGCCCTTCATGTAATGATGGCACATGACATATACTATAAATTGCATAAGATGTTGCAAAGGAAACGTCGTAAGTTATGGCATATGGAGATCTAAACGTACCTCAAATTGAGTGAAAGATAACATATTGTTTTATTTTTTCGTTGTTGTGTGTATTCCTCTAATTGTTGGCAATCATGAATACACAGGAGTTGGGGAATTTAAAAATTTGTTTTAGTATCTATATGAAAAAATTAATGTCGAAGAAGTTGACAATGAAATTAATTATATTCTCCATAGTGGGTTGTTCTACAAGCTAGATAATATTTGTGTTCCTCAAGGTGAAACGTTGTGACTTATCATATCTAGTCATTTGATAAGAGTGAATATTAGGTAAACCACTCAATTTGAAGAAAATGATAAGGAAGGAATATTAAGAGGGAGAATGTATGCGTCGTGTTAGTCATCAATAATTTTGATCTTATCCAAAGATGACTAAGTTGAAAATCTCAGATTTGTAGAAACAATGTTTGCAGAAACATTATGAGTTCTAGAAATCTCACTACCTTCATTATCCTAAGTCTATCAATTCACTAAAAATCTTCACTCAAATCCTCCAAGTTATCCTGCTATCTCAAAAAGAAACTGTTTTCAGGGTATCTTCCCCATTTTCACCTCCATCTCCTCTGCCCATTTTCACTCATTTCCACCTATCCCAACAATCATTTACCCCTTCAAAAAGGGACTTCTTCCTTTTTATTTACCCTCCATTCCCTTTAAAAAACCCCTTTAAAACATTATAAATACCCCTGTTTGGTTTAAATCACCCTTTTTTCACCTTACCAAAAACTCTAAAAAGGCTTAAAAAAACCCTCTTTTTAAGCCTATTTTCCGCCCATTTAAATATTGGGTCTTAAGCCCCTGCGGACTGAAGCCCTCCTCCCCATTTTTCTCATGTGAGCTGAGGGCCCGAACACCTGCTAAAAACCCTAGACCCCCTTTTTCTTAACCCCAATCCCATCCTTCATTCCCACAAGACCGTGCCTAGGCCCCCTCGCGCTTAAAGGCTTCAGTCCCTTTCTCCATTTCTCTGCCTTTGCCACTTTCTTTCCACTCCAAAGAAAATCCCAACTATTGATCCTTCAGATCCAATGGTTGGGACACTCCCATGACCTTCCTGCCCCTCAACCATCCTACCATCTGACCATCCCATGGGGAAAACCTCCACCGTGGAATATTCATGATCCAACGACCGCCATCCAAACTTACCTTTCCATCCCCCTCCTAACCTTTCCGCTACCCGACAGAAATACACATGTCACCGATGGCCCCACCTTCCACCCATGAAATCATTTCCCAATCCCTCTCCTCCACCTGTACTCCACTACCAAAGTTTCACCCCACCATCGGGCTTCACCCGCACTATAGATCTCACTCCTTGAGATATGATGGTGGAGATCACAAATTGTGCGTGTTTGATTGCAAAGGTTTAACAACCCAAACCCGTGTGATAAAGGTGGTTTTACTTGGGACGTGTGGAATCCATCGAATAGAATCATGTTCATATGGTCCTAAACTGCTTACCACCCTTTTTCTGACCGAAAAACCACCTGGTTTCACACAAAACTGCTCTCTTTCATTTCGTGCCCATATTTAAAATTCCACTATTTTTTCCTATAACAACTATGGAAATCCCTCTTCCACATATTCTCCTTCCTCTTTAATTGCTCCCAAACCCTCCATAAACCCCTAAATGTAGTATTAACCAAAGTGCACATGTTTTTATTAATTTTGTGTTTTATTGTGTAGGTTTTAATGGCGGCCCTGAGTCAAAGGGCCATCCCAAAGTCAACTCCGCAGTGACAGGCCTTCGATGACAATCCAAAAAGGTCCACAAGCGAAAAATAAGGGACCATAGGTTTAATTTCCATGTTTAAAATCAGCGCCTCATGAGAATTGATCCATTTTGAAACCTCCCAGCACACCAAAAAGTCTCCTGCACACCAATGCTGAGAATAATCAATGAAGATTGAAGAGAAAAAGAAAAAGACAGAAGATTAAAGCTTAAATAAAGATTAAAGGACAAAACACAATTAAATATATATGAATAAAGGTTTAAAGAAATCAATAAAGTGGTAAAGTTAGCATAAGTAATTAAGAGGGCTTAAAAACCAGTTCAGGCCTTAAAACACAGTTTAGTGATAAAATTAAGAAAACTTAGGCTAAGGCAGCCTCGATTACATCAACCAAGAGCAGTTATTCACCCAGAATATCCAACTGCCACCTGTGGCCTACTTTCTATCTATAAAGACATATTAATAGTTATTAAATGATCAGAAGATATTTCAAGCTGTCAAAATAGTTATTGTGAAAGATAAAGATAGGCTGCAAAGTCAAAATTTTCACCTATCTTTCCTTAGAAGTTAGGACAAAGTTATTAAAACAGAGAAGTAGCTGCAGCTATTCCTACCTTATGCCTTACATGGTTTTCAAGGTTAGGAATGCATTTACTCTGTAATAAATAACACTCAAACCCTAAATTAGTTCCACCTCCTCATTTGCAGCATAAATACTGCATTTGAACTCATTGTATCGTTGGCATTTGATGAATCTTTGAAGTAATATACAGTCTTGTTGAAGTTAAAAGGAAATTGATGTTTTGTAAATTGTGGATGTCTTGACCTGTTTGTTGATGGAGAAGGCTCTATCATTAGATCCTTAAGCTTGGCTACTAGTGAAGTACTTTAAATCTATTATTGTTATTTCATGTTTCATTATGTTCCATCATTATCTGTTGTAGTAGAGTAAAATTTTTAGGCTAAGAAATGCCTTTTAAAATCACCTTAGTTATATTTACTCTTCACTATCTTAATGTTTTCTTCTGCTAAGATATTCTAGAGAATTATTAATTGCTCTCTAGAACCCTTATGCTTGTTTATTTCTTAAATAGTTCAATACAATTGGTCTCAAGAATGATTTATGGTTTTCCCTGCTTACTTGTTTCCAGTTAAAAATTATTTTTGAAGTCTCCCTTTAAATTACCATTGTCTTAAGTCTACCAAAGAGGTTTTCTTCCAATGATACCCTTTGTACTTGCTTAAATAACTGTTTTGAAGGTCTTTATAGCTGTAATCAAATATTTCTAGGAGTTCCATGTTCTATGAATACAGTTATGTGTGAATATTGAATGCTTTCTTATCCTTGAAGGTGAAATCACTAGAGGTTAAATGAGTTTCTCGCCTTCTATATTTCATTGGATAAGTTTGTCTTGAAATTATTATTTGCTGAAGTGTGGTATGTAGAATTTATGGTTAGCCATGTTTATTAAATGCCTCTTTACGTTCAGATAATGTTTCAAGTCCCTTTGTTGAGAAGTACATATAATTAAGGATTCTTAATTTCCCTTAGTTCTAATTTTCATTCTAAACCGTTGATGTCCATTTCATTTCACCTAAAAGACCTTAAATATCCACTCTCCAAGTTAGATTTTCCCTTTGATACACCTGATCCATTTATCGACTTTTTACAACTTCCACTTGACTCCATTTCCCAATGACTTAGATATTTTTTCTTTATATCTATGCTGCCTAGATCATCATGTCCAACCAAAAAATCAAACAAACTCATGCTTAATAACTAGCCTAAAATCAACCTTTTACAAGCAAGCACGTCATATCTTTGCAAACAATTGAGAGATTGCTCTCTGAGACAAGGAAGGCTAGATCCTAGAGCTCTAAATACTGGTTTTGATGTTGCCTTGTCACTTGGTATGCCAATATGCCAAATCACAGGACCACAACACGTCCATCAATGAAAAGAATTGAATGTCTTCCAATAATGTTAGTGCTTAATCTCGAGTCACAAGAGATGTAGCCTATGGTTGTAGAAGTTTGAGGATGTTGAACCACCAAGGAACTCTAGGGGAAACCACTTTGTTGACACATAAGATAGTGCATAAATAACTACACTATTGGATAATCAAACATGTAATGAATCAGACTATGTGATAGGTGGTTAAGCTAGCGGCTAATAGGGTCGATGACATAATAAAAAAGTGACTACACTGATCAACCTAGCACTTTATGGGGAAACTGATAGAACTTGTGACATGACATATGATGTTAGTGTGATGTATCTTGATACGAGACTAAAAAATGCTCGAGAAATAGTCTCAAATTATTTTTTCATGCAATAATAGGCTACTGCATATCCAAAAGTTGCAAATTAAGGGATGAGAGGTCCAAGACACGAGTAAACTGTAACATTTGTAGTTAAAAATACATAAAATTGTTTGAGTGGAAGTTAAAATTATTGTGAAAAATTGTTCTCGGCATATGAAATTCAATTGAAAAGTCCAATCATTAATAGCCATCTTTTGGGTGTTTATCCTATTGTTTTCCCTTCTTTTGAAAAAGGGTAATGGAAAAATTAAATTGTGAGGTTGTCAAAACTTTCCATCAAAACTATGACAATAACATTTTAAGGAGTGTCATTTCTTAATACAAATATAATTTTTATAAAGAAATATTACTACTTTTTATTTGATCTTAAATTTAAATATTATTTAAATGATTAAAAAATTATTTCAAAGCATTTAAACATAATTGGTTTTTTTTTTAATATAGAGTATTAAGAAAATAATTAATGAATTTAAAAAACCAGGTATTGAAATATATAAATAATGCATTTCTTTTAGATAGAGAATAAAAAAGAAAGGTAAATAATGAAAATATTGTTTTTTTAATATGGAGTATTAAGAAAATAATTAATAAATTTTGAAAAAAAACTATTTAAAATGGAGTATTAAAAATCTAATTAATAAATTTTAAAAACTAGTTATTAAAATATATAAATAATGAAATAATATATTTTTTTAAATAAAAAATAAAAAAAAGTGGTAAATCATGAAAATACAAGTGAACATATATATAATGAAATAATATATATACATTTTTAAATAAAAAATAAAAAAAAGTGGTAAATCATGAAAAAACAAGTGAACAAATAAAAAAGAGCGGTAAATCATGAAAAACCAAGTGAATGGTGATTAAAGAGAATGACGGAGGCAGAGAGACTGTGATGATTAAAGAGAGTGACGGGGCGGAGAGACGAGATTTCCTCCAACACCTTCATTTCAAATGTAAATTCATTAATCACTTGGCACTGTATCTGTATGCAAATTTTCCTTGCCATACAAGCTGGGCAGACAAAGATTTTCCTTACAATAACGTTTTAAAGGGTAAATTCATCAACTACCTGGTATTGTATTTGTATTTTATATGCAATTTTTTCTTTCCAGCATTCTTGTTTTACAAGCTACTCATCCCATCCCATCAAACCTAGAGCCCTAATTTTATTAGTCTGAATTATAATTAGAGGCACTCGAATACAATGCATTGTAGACCAACAAAGTCTCATAAGGTTCAAAATTGTTATTTGAAAGGTTTCAGAATAAATCATTTGTGTCCAGTGCTTTTGATCATTCTCTCCCTTCTCCCAATCTACTATGATACAAAATATGATTTGAAAAGTTTCAGAATAAATAATTTGCGTCTAGTGCTTTTGATCATTCTCTCCCATCTGCCAATCCACTATGATGCAAAATATGCTTTCCAAGGACTTTAGTACATCCATCCACAGTTCCAAGCAAAAAAAAAATGTATCCTCAAAAAATAAAGAAGATGGAAAGTGCACTTTTGAGCATGTATTTTCAACCACACACATCAATATTTTCGACGGCCAGTGAATACAGCTTCAAAGTTTTCGCCACCCTCCAACTGCTTAAAACAGGCCCACTTGCCTTGTAACCACCATCCTAATTTTGTCTTTCATGAATTAAAAGCTAATAAATTGCAGTAAGTACTAATTTCATGAATAATATTAGCAGTAAATGTAAGATTTTCTACAGTAGTACATATGGCATCGTTACTTTAGAAGCTTAGATATTTGCAACAAAAAGTTTGTTAAAAAACTTCAATCAAATATGTCTTCAATCATTTTGGCTTACTATAATAGTGATAGGACAATACTAGATCTACAAATGACTTGAAATTTTCAAGGGAAATTTGGTCTCTAAACATAATGAGGAACTCGTCCTCTTTACACAGTGATAAAATTTTTTGCTTCAATTCCTTAACATGTTCATTCAATGTTCATTTTTCTCAATAAGAGACCTCACGGATCTACTTCAAGGTCAACCTTCTACAATACTGATGTACCTTCAAAATTATTATAAATACGACAAACACCATTGGGATATACTTTAGAATTTTTCCTTAGAAATGTAAGCTCAAGGGGATCTTTGAAAATTGCTTGGCTTTAAGTCAGCCTAACCATAATCAAATTTATGTTCATATTTCCTTAGACATTGGGTCCTTGGGATGAGTCTCCTTACAGGTTAGCCTCAACCAATCTAAAATGGGCCTTAGTAATGCACTAGGTCTGAGCCTTAGGAGGCTTTTACAAAAGGACTAAAGACAATGACCTTAGAAAGAACTTGACATAATTCAGACTTCCTCCATCAGGAGACCCTTCAAATTCTTATTATAGATCTCAATTGTGTTGTGAAGTTTCCTTCAGTCCAGTGAATAATTAAGATCAAACTTAAACTTTGATGCTCAGAAGAATCCCATACTTGGCCTGAATTACTCCTCAGTGGGCTTTCAATTAGTGCGAAATTGTCTGAAATTTGTGCTTTTGGAGAAGTCCCAAATAATTCCATAAAAGTATGCCAAGAACAAGGGGCTAAATAATCCTAAGAAAAATGTTTATAAATCTACCTAATCAGCCTAAAACCTTAGGAATAGACTCATATTTGTCTTATAATTAGGCCTTGGATTGGCCTCAAAAGTCTAGCAAATAACCTCAGGATCACAACGAGTGGATGCCACAATCAGCTACAACGATTTGTGTTAAGAGGATTGAATTCAGAGCTCAGGATTTCTGCATTAGAGGGTGGAAAAACTATGCCAGGAATAGGAATAAATAGTGCACATAAACTCTGGTCAAATCACTCCTTAAACCCTAGAAGAAGGAGAAAATCAAGCGAAGGTCTCAAGAATTCTTGGAAGCCTAATATAAGGTCACACGTGTGAAATAATCCTTACTGCAACCCTATATATTTCTCAACATAATTCATTGTTTGTGTACTATGTAAATTACAAGAACCAATCCAGAATTACATTGTTTTCCTGTCTATGTTTGTAGGAATTACATACATGTACAACGTTCACATATCTATTAATTTGTTGGTGCTCTGTTTACACTGTATTAGCTCAGCACTGCACACTCTCTATACAAATGGTAGTGGGTTCCTAGTACCTACAACACTTTGAATTTTATGTTTATGATCAAACAACTCATCCATGATCATCATTTACATTGCGTTTTATCTCAGCACCCCACACTCTTTGTACATAGGGTAGTGGGTACCTACAGCCCCTTCTATGTTCTGTTTGACTTTACTAACTGATACACTCAAAAAAAACTCATCCATGAGCACTGAATTACACCTATAGCCATTATTTGAGTGGTTTGAACCAACATATCCCAAAATGTATGCACCAAGGCATTCTTGATGCCTATGAATTTTTCCAATCTTGTACAACCATTCACATTTGAAAATGCACACACACACTTACAGCTGGTAGAACCGATTGAGGGATCCTGGAATTAAATTCCAGAGATTCAGAGTATTTTTTATTGCTTGCAGTTAAAACAGAGTGCACTTGAAACTATTTTTGGGGATTTTCCTTGGCACCTGAAGCAAATAAATAATGCCTTTCAATCCAAATTTGAAAAGAGAATTCATGTTGTTTAACGAACAATATTTGAAGGAGCTTGAACTCGATGGTGATTAATTGTAGAGAGTGAAAATCCATGCTGCTGAAGCATATGGGCCATATGCCCACTATTTATGGATAACAAGTGGAGACTAATGTTAAATTTCCTTTTTTTATGTGCTAATACCCAAAAAGGAGGATGGTATGTTGGAGAACCAAACGCATGAGAAAATGATACATACTGCCAGATATCTACGCATTGACTCCATTCAGCTTCCAATTAAATATTTGGTAATCAACACATTGGTAACAAGGGCACTAAAATTAATTGAAAAGATCTTCATAGACTCAACTAACCTTATTTAATAGTTACTCCTAGCTCATTTATATCCTTGCCAATAAATGTATTAGGATCTCTCCTTGACATGGCCCAAATATAAGGGAACATTAAAGGCATTCTTCTTCTTAGTGATGGTCAGTTAATTAATCTTGATTTAATTGAGGATTCTTTTCTCACCTTGGATCTCACATGGAACTCTTTTAAAGGACACATAACGTATGGAATTCTCTGTTAAAATAGTTGGAGCTGCGGTGAGTGAGGAAAAGGTATAAGCTCTTATCTTGGTTATGAAGATATCAACTTGGCTTTTCATAAATTGAAAATCTATTAATCCTAATCATATGATAAGATACTTTGTGTCTCTTTTGCTACCAATTTATCCCTTAGGATGTAGCAATGGGTTTTGAACAAGTTTTAAAGCAAGCTTCTAAATTGTGAAGCCTACAACTTATCATTATCGGGTAGAATCACTACATGATTTCTATTCCTATTATTTGTTACTTTCTTCTAGTTGTAGGAAGATGAAAATGATTAAAGAAAATTCTTGTGTGGGAAGAATGGAGGGAAGGAGATCTTCCTCTAGTTTTATAAGCATATTTAATTTTATTGAGGGAGGGAAAATGCCCTGGTTTGATTGATGTGTGAGCTTATGGAGTAGTGTTGAAAATTCAATGGTTAGGGCAATGAGTGGTCACATATGGTGAATTCTTGTTCAACATTTCATTTAAAATGATACTCTTATAGGGGTTATTAAAGGCCCATTTGGAATCTATGATATAATTGTTGGTGGTGTTGCTCAAGGTCTCTAGATCAAATATCCTTTAAAAAATTTGGCAGGCTTGGTATTTAGTGTCCAATCACCTACATTGGGACATTCCAAGCCATAGAAATGAGTGGCATATAGTAGTGAGATCTATTTATACCCTCCCAATCGACATCGATCTATATGGTTTAATATATTTTTCTTGTAGGTAAGAAACTAATCACAAAAGATACTATATATGGGGGAATTTTTTTGACAAGGCAGTGATCACTTTGTTAGCATGGAGAGTATTAATTGATCTCAATTAGCACAACCTGCTAAAAACGTTCCTTTTCAAAAACTCTGCAAGATCATTTTTAGTCTAGTTGGTTTAAGATGAATTTGAGCACTCAACAATTTATTTTTTACACTTAGCAATGGTCTTATGGGAAGCCCTTTACATATTACAAAAATAAAGAACTTTTTCTATGCTCTTAAACACTACTCACTATTTGTGGCAAGTACTCAACATGTCAACTTTGCTTGCCAACATGGTGAGCCGACTTGAAATTTTGGTCGAATCTCATTTAATTCTAGAAAAAATTGGTTGGACTATTTGTAGCTGAACTAGCTTGTTTAGGAACAAATTGGTTCAAAGGGCTCGATGTCTTGTTGAACTTTTAGGGTTAATCCCTTTCAAATGCTGAACTTATTTTCTATTTGTTAGAGGTGTGCTTGAATCCTAATATAGAATCTAGGAAATTGTTCGGGGGAATGATGTGGATATGCCAAATTGGTTGTTTGCAACACGTATGAGTATGACACGTTTCTCTCTGAGAGATTTTTTGAACATCTAGCTTCCCTGCCTCTGGTTTTACTAGTTGAATACAGTTTGGAATACCCATTGGAAACTAAGCAAGCAAAAACAAGGTTGTGAGCTTGGAAAGTCTTATATTTAACTTGGTACACTGCTTCAGAATACCTACAAGATTCAACTGCCTGGTATTTTTGTATTGTCTTCATTGTTGAGGTATAACCTTTATAGGCTTTTCAATTTATATACGTGTGATATTTCCTCGGGATAGTTACGCTATTATTATTTTGCATCTTTTCCATTATATAGTTATGACGACTACCCCATCTGTTGATACCATTCCAAGGTATGGAATTCCATTCTAGGATCATAATATTAAGCATCCTATATCTTTTTGCCAAATCCTTCAAGTATACAAGTATAAAGAGTGTTGTTTAAGGAGCTACATATTATGCTAGATATTTTCTGTCGAGGTTAACAGGATGCTTTATGAATCAAAATATTAATCTTTGTCTATCACTGAACATGATATGCTCTCATGATTAACCAATATTTTCCATATTTTTTTACCTAGCTTTGTTCGATCATAAACAACTTATGCCTACATATTCATATTTTATGTTTACACATGATTGTCTTAGTTTCATCAATATGACTAAACTGAGGAAGTACTGAAATTCAAGATACAAATTTTTTAATGAGTGAACTACCAAGATTCAAGAGACAAAAGAAAAAATCCTTTGTCTATGAAACTAATTCAATCAAATGTAAACATAAAATAAGAAGGAGC
Organism: Pinus albicaulis; assembly: GCA_034641835.2. Taxonomy (NCBI): domain Eukaryota; kingdom Viridiplantae; phylum Streptophyta; class Pinopsida; order Pinales; family Pinaceae; genus Pinus; species Pinus albicaulis. The sequence goes on from CM076579.1 coordinate 629,532,014, forward strand.
TTTTTTTATGAGTGAAGTACCAGACTCTAACAGAAATTTTATAGCATCCACCCAAGTAAAACTTTTTTAGGCTAATCACTTGCTTGGTTTTGTTGATCTTGGCAGTAAATGACTACAATAAATTGTCCAAAGCCCCATCCGAAATCAAATTCCATATTTGTGAGACCCCATTCTCCTAGTTTTGTAGGCAGGATATTGGCTTCCACTATGGCCTTGAGGAAGCTCTACTCACAAAATATTTCAACTACTCACCCCTCCATCCTCTCGAATGTTAAAGATTTGAAATGGATTTGAAATATTATCTGGTTAAAAATTTCTATGTTATGTAGCTAATAATACATATAACATCATTATGATTATGTTGCAGCATTGTTGGTTGTAATATTGTATCTTGACATTGTAGTTGTAGCAAGTGAAATTCCTTTATTCCTTTGGGAGTTTCACCACAACCCCATTGCACCAACCAATTAAATTCCTCTTCATATAATTGTGAAGCTACAACACAAAAAAACCATTTCTTGACTTTCATTATTTGATTGGGTCACTAGCTAGGGTCTTTTTAGAACTCTGTGCCATTGAATAGGCTGGCTCATACCTTAAATTCAATTTATGGGAAGCATGGTAGCTTGAATGTCCATGCATTTGTGATTTGGATAATTACCAACAACATTTTATGAACTAATTGATGTATTGGAATGACCCTTGACATACACTGATTCATTTGGTTAATGTGATGTTGGCTTAAAGTATAATCACCTATTCTTGATTGTTAGCTATTGTTAATTAAATTGCTTTGAAGGCCATCTTCAATGGGAAGAATTGTAATTAATTTGAGTTTTGAATTATGTACATTCAAAACAAAGTTTAAATTAATGACACAATTTTCTTGGATTGCTTGGTTAATGCCATTTCTTGTGCATTGTTTATGCAATTTCTAAGCAACAACAATATCACTTGGCAATTCAAATAGGAGCCCATTTTACTATTTGTAGGCAGTGGTGTCACCTAAAAAAATTCGAGGAGGTAGCTACCTATAGAAATGCTTCTTATTAATTTTTTGGGCTCAAATCTTAATAGATTCCTTGAGATATGTTTGTAACTTTGTATATGATGAACACTTGCTTCATGTGAATGGGTAGAGTTAGAAATCCTCCAACCCATCTGAGCTACAATATAAATCACTACCTTGATGGATGAGTATCTAGCTACTAGGGTGAAGGTCTCATCATAGTCAATTCTCTCCTTCTAAGAAAATCCCTTAGCCACAAATTTAGCTTTGAACTTATCCACACTACCATTAAAAGTGTGCTCAATCTTGTAAACCTATATAGAGTAACCAGATATTTGATTTATGGAAAAAGTACAACCTCTTAGACACTGTTCTTCATAATGGAAGAGTACTCTTCCACCATAGCATCAATCCACACTGCTACTCGGATGCTTCCTGAAAGCTGGAAGGTTTAGCCTTAGTTAGCTCACTCATCAACACCATATATCCATAACATTGTTGTGGTTCCCTACTCTATTTGACTGAATATCTAGGACTACCCATAGACTCTTGAGCATCTATCAATGTTTGTTGTACCCACTTGGCCCTCTTCCTGCCTATGCTAGGAGTCTTAGTGTAATTAAGAGAGGTCTGGATTTAAGGGTGTGCCATAATCACCCTTGAGTCTTGGAGGGAACATTGGGACTAAATGGATACGTAACAGGATAACTGAAGTTTTCAACACTAGGGTTTTCACCATCACGTGACATGTCTGCTTCCACTTATCCATATCTCTTGTTGTATCTGTTCTTATATATATATATATAATTTAGAAACTATATATATATTCAGGTTTAGAATTGTCAAAATAATTGTTACTAACATGGGAATGCACAAATCACTGCAACTGTAAAGCCCTTTTCTGATGTTGGTAGTGAAGAAATATTCAATTGTATTATGAGACACACTAATATTTTTTTGTTTTCTGAAGAAATATTCAATTGTGTTATGAGACATACTAATGTTTTTCCATTTTCTGAGGCTGAATTTATTAGATTAACACTAGATCTATTAAATATCTGGAAGAATTAAAAAATTCTATATAAAATATTTAAGGTTAAAATTAATTTATGCAAAAAAAATGACATCTACTTTTTCTTTTCAATGTGCATAATCCAAAAGATAGGAGGGAAGGATCTGGATCTTAATTTGTTATATAGGGAAGTAACTACTCGTGGTGGACGAGAAATGGTAAGGTAGACTCTGCATATTTATTATAGCAAGATTATACTTTTGGAAAAAAGGCTTCTGAAAAGTGTCCTCATATTTTTTCTTATTTATACAACCATGCATCTAGAACAATGGTTCCAGAAATTTGGCTTCTGAAAACTGGCCCCTTTTTCTAGCTTTTTATGATAACTATGATCTAGAAAAAAAATTTGTGCAGTAGAAAGGTGGGTATGTAATAGGTGCCTACACAGGAGCTATCCACATTCTTATTCTCTGCAGTCAGTGTTAACCTTGGAGCGTCACCGTTATTACTTATTGATATTACATCATTGCCCCATAAATTATTTAACATTTAATTAATGATTATATCCTTAAGGATGAGAATTTGAAAGCATTGTTTCAAATTGGCCAATAGTTTCAACTCCAAATTTTCATTAATTAAATAGCACTGTACAACAAGATATGAAAAAATTGATGCTAATCTCAACAACCAACTTGTTTAAAATCATAGGGCCAAGTATAGATAATCTAATTTTCATACTTGTACAAACTTTGGGGAGAGGAAGAGACAAACAGAAGAAGTTGATATGTAGTGACTGTTGATCTTTTGTGAAACTCAATTTGTTGAGCTCTCCACCCACTCCATTGAGCCTACACTGATTTGGATTTGGTGCATGCATCAAAGGTTAATGCAGCAGTGTATTAACATTACTGAACTCTAAGACTATGTGATCACTTTTTTGTAATGCTAGAACCACTTGACTAAGAATATTACTCTGTTTGTGTCACAATTCTAGTTTTCCACTTTGATCCACAACAAATTTTCCCATTGCAATTCACATTTGGTGTTGATGATTCTTTGTTATTTTTCACCTTTGATACAATGATTGAATTTGCATGCCCATACTTGATGACTTTTGTGATGAACTTGTCTCACAAGCTTGGTCGATTTGTGACCCACTCTAGGATCAAAAAACCCCACTTATGGTTTTTTGATATAAACCACTCTCCTGCAAGTTGGGGAGTGTTAGAAATGACAATAAAACATTTGTGTGGAATTGTTGAGCTTATGAGGATTGATGAAACTATTGAGGTGGAGTTTTTTTTGTATTACACATGCATTCGAGGTACACAATTGAGGGGACATTGCCACATTATCATCTTGGGAGTTTGGAAAATGTTGCTACCTTGGAATTCTTTATTGGAGATGTTATGACTTATATGCACAAGGTTGTTGGTCTAGTCAAAGATGATAAGCTGAGTCTTTACGTGCTAGTAACATTATCCTTGATAGTGTAATCTTTGTAATTTATTAACCATTTAGGAAATTAGTGCTTGACAAAGTGAAACTTGATCATTTCATTTCTTATATATACACATATATTTGAGAAAGTAAGGAAGCATAAGAAAAGGTGTAAGTGTGAGAAATAAAAAAAATGAGAAAGAAGTGAGCCAAGTGCTAATATGTCTATAGTTTCTATAAGAGAAACTTGTTATGTACCTGAAAAGAATCACAAGTACATCTCTACTTTGTTGATAGGTTGCATGACCTTAAAATACATTGGTATCAATGCTAATAAAATCATTAAGGTTGGGTGTGTTTATTGTAGTGCACAACACATGATAAGCTCTTCTTGGAAAGTAGAAGTGTTGTGGAATAGTTTCAATGCACATATCAATTTTTCCTCCTCTCGAACATGGTATCAGAGCCTAGTTTATTATGATATGGGAGATTTTAATGTTTGTATTAAAGTCTATGTACTTTGTTTCTAGAAGAGATTGGGAGTTTCTTGTTGTTTTTGACATTTCTAAGCACGGAGGGGCCGAGATTCCTTTGAATTCAAGCATTCCCTTTCTGAACATCAAGTTGGTGTTAACTTTTGGGGTTACTGCAAAAGTGTTTTTTCTCTTGTTAGGACTATATTTCCGGTCATCCTTGATGATTCTTTGTGGGCATGTGGATGGATCAAATGGGGTGGATGCTTGACATTAGACTATTGCCTTGGTATTCTTACCTATGGGGTTGATTCCCTAGTAAATTTGTTGACTAACCCATTGGGTGTGGACAATGGGGAAGTTAGTTGCTAGATTAGAGGAGGTACCTACCTAGGAGGACCATTGGGCACTTAGCCCTTGGAGATTGGGACAAAAATTCAGTTCTAAACAACAAAATTGAACCATAATTCACTTCTCAACAACCCCAATATGCTAGGTAATCCAAGAGAAAAGATACCAAGCATATGCCACCAAATTTCATCCCTTCAGGCACACTTTTCCAAGCATAAACCATATTTGAATTTATTTTACTTACTGCATATTTACAACAGTAAATCTACCATATTATCTTCCAAATTTTTGTGAAATCATTTCACAATTTTGTCCTTTAATATGTCAAATTAGTATGAAAAGTGTAAAAAATGGTGCAACCAAGAAAACAATGAAAGACTGCAAAATAAAATTTGAAACTACATGAGTATTTCACAACTGGAAACTTCATATGTGTGTATAAGGATGAAGTACATGTATATACCACAAATTTATTATCACAAACTGATCACACTCTTTCAAGGCCCAAATAAGGTTTAGATGTTCAAAAATAGATTCAAGAGAAGCGTCAACTGTAGAAATATGATGCCAAATCAAAGTTAGAAAAGTAGCAAAAACTATAGAAAATTTTGTTACCAAGATAGATTTCAATTTTCCCATCTTGATTTCACTTTCCTTTGGATCTTTTGGCTGCTAAAAGTTCTTCTTGATGTATCTTGATTTCCCCAGTTCAAAATTCTAGATTTTGGATAGGGTTGGATGAGGTAGGGCAAGCCTTTTGCTACATATTTCTCTTCTACGTTGCTAGCTGATGGGCAAAGGCAGATTTCAGAATAGAGTTTTTCCTTTGAACCCGTCTTTTCCATTGAAGCCGACTCAACTCTTGTGCCTTTATCTTCAGCTCTTAGACTTTTATTTTTTACTTCTTTGGTGTGTGAGTATCAGTTCATCTGATACTTGTTTGCCTAATCTTTGATCCTTTGAAGAATTTTGGAAGTGTCTCCTTGTTTCAAAGGAATTCTCCAGTTTCACTGTTGCATGCAGGGGAGGGGATCTCCTTTTTTCCCTTGACTAAAGACTTAATGGAAACTATTGTCTCTCTCTTTTTTGAGATCCTTTGCAGGGGAAGGACCTGTTTTTAGGAAAATTTTGGTTTAGACATGATTGGATTTAGAAAAATTCCAAGAATAGGTAATTTTTACATGTATTAGCTACCGCTACAGACTATTTTAGCACACTTTTTCTTGATGCTCTTTGTTTTTCACTAAGGATTACTGAGGATCACTGTTATGTTGATAGCTTTCTGCACAAACATTAATGATTAAATAAGCTCTTTTAATGATACCAAAGTTGTACATATTTGTTCTTACGACCCTTTGTTCCCAAAATTTGTTAGATCTCACCAAAATCCTCCTACACCTTATTCAACATTCCACTATATTTTCCATGGCAAACAATGCCCTATCTAATGCATAAGGCTTATGGTGGGCCACACCATCTTCAATGCGTGAATTTGTGTCATACTTTATGACGATCCTGTTTCTTGTGTCACTGTAGTACAAGTGACATATCTCTTAGAGGTTGACCCCAACCAGGAAAAGCCATTTTGGGATCTTATGTTTTTATGTGAGCTATTATAGGAAAGTTCCCGTTGTTAAAATTTTAGGTGATTAAAGTAACGGTCAAATTTTGAAATTAGTGTACATGAAACAATTATGTGTAGTGTAATTTGAGGGTCTATAAAATTGCAAGTCAATAAGAGGAAAAACTTGGCTACATATATGGTGAGAGAGAGATTATAGGAAGTGAAAGGTCACTGGACAAATAAAGAGTCATAGGAATTGGAATGTTTAGTGTTAACAATTCTATTTTATGTTCACGTGCTTCCAAATCCATTTTATTTTTCTCTGTCTTTGTAATAAAATTGTCAGTGTCTCATTTCATATTATTTTTGTCTTATTGAATGATATAGAATGGAATTCAACAACAAATCATTCATGGAAGAGATGAATCCCTTTCCAACCAAGAGCAACAATTTTTCACCCAGCCTAGTGAGCGACATCAAGAAGAAATAATTTGCTGGTAGAGATCACAAGTACAATGGCTCAAGAAGGAGAACACAACTCGAAATTCTTCCACAACTCGATGATTCAACATTGGAATTGTAATAGAATTACTCGTCTCAAGAACAATCAAGGTAATGAGGTAACTTCTCATCAACATATTGAGCACAAACCAACACAAATTTTCTGCTCTCTCCTCTCAAAACTCAAATAGGACGGTTTCACTGCCATTCACATGATCACTAAACACATCCCCTAATTAGTCTTGAAAGAACACACTACCAGTCCCATGAGGCCCATCACTTTAATAGATGTCAAATTGACTGTCATGGATATGCCTGCCAGAAAATATCCAAGTCCTGATGTTTTCACCACAAATTTCTTTCACCACATTTGGTTCACCATTAAAAATGAGTTCTAGGCATTGAAAGAAAAGTTACACTAAATCTGAGGTGCCTTTCCAACCATAAATGCTACCTTCATCACTCTAATTCCAAAAGAGGACAAAGAACTCAATCCCTCCAAATTCCAAGCTATAGGTCACTGCTATGTTATTTAAAAAATGAGATGAGAGGGGTGCACTAGATGTAATATAATGATTGCATCTTGTAGATCTAGTCACCTCTTAAGGTTTCCATCTCACACAGCTACTAGATCTAACACTGGTGGGTTTTTACAATCAAGGGCTCTATACCTTGGCTCATTGAGGTTTTTTACTTTTCAACTTCCACTAGATACACTCCCTTCAACCACCAAAAAATGTTGATGTGCATATTTTTTCACTAGTGTGGCTGATTGCAATCAAACTGCAAGATGGCTCCATTTCCACATTGGGTTCATAATAGTGATTTTGTGCAGTATTGTAGGTGTTATTTCCTCCAGAGGTTATCCTTCCATATATATCAAATCCCTATCTTGCAAAGCAATTTTTTCCTTCCCTAGTTACTAGATTGAAGTTTGCCATTAGAGACCAAATTTTTATGCCATTTTTGAATTGGTATCATAATAGTGAATTTGAAAAGTATTGAGGAAGTTATGAGTATTTTATGGTAGGATTTTGTTCAAACTCACTTTGAGTCACAATCCTCATGGAAAAGGGAGATCCATTGGATGTAAAATTCGCTTATTTCTTTTACAAACTCTAGGTCTACTTGTGCTGCTTCATGGCATAGTGACAGTCACAGAATTAGATTTTTTTTGCAAGATCTAGCATAACAGCAAGATGCATTTGCACAAAAACCACATTTGGGAAACCATGATGGTCATGTTCAAGACCATGTCGCATGTTCTCCAACCATCATTGTTCTTTAATCAAGAGATCTTAATCCTATGACTTTTTTTGTAATGTCAATGATCTTTGTTTTTCTCCAACATCTTCTATCTCACATAATGATATTCTTGCTGATCCATACATTCTCAGTAGCATCATAACACTTTGAGTTTTATTATTCATTAAGTTCTGTACCTCTTGAATTACAATTGTGTTAGGTAGCTACATAACAACTTTGAGTTTTCTTCCAAGTCTGGGTAATAATTGTCTATGATTTCTAGCACATATACAAGCCTTGAAAGCATGAGAATGTGAAAGAATAAACTCTTGGGATAAATACCCATTTCATTATAAAGGATTATCTTACGTTGATGTCATAATTTCAGCAAGGACATTTGTAGATAGCTTGACACAAAGACATTGTCAGCAAGTACATCTGTAGATAGCTTGACACAAAGACAGTGTCAACAAGGACATTTGTTAGCGTGCATCTTGGTGTGCATTTGTGGCTTCTTCAACACAAGCATACACCACAGTGATGATTTGGTTTTGTGCTTGTGCTGAGGTGAGACATGGCATTTTATTAACAATGTTGGTCAATGCTCCTGGAAAAATTTTTAGATTATTATCATCATTGCTGGCATGCAAAGGTTTGTTAGACCTTGTATATTCTCATGCTGTATATGTATTGGTTAAGTTAGTGAAACTATTACTGCCCCATTGACATATTTTCATCACAAAATTGCCAAATGTTATAAAATAGATGAGGAAGGTTGCAGTGAGTGAACTCCAGTGTTTTTGTTGAGGGAAACACCATGCTTCTTTCAAATAAAACGTCTAGTGCTGCAATTCTAAGGGTACTTAACAACTTCAGCTCTCTTGCTTCCTCAACAAGGAAAATGATTATTAGGTACTACCTTATAGAGATCATGATGAAAGTGTCATTATAATCAAGAGTCTAAATCTAGTTGTTTAACTTCTATGGCAACAACTGGGTCTCTGCATCAGTAACATAGAAAAACTAGTCATATTCGTTGTCTATTGTACCTGTGTCTTCTGGTGCTAATGGAGTTTTACTCCCTCTTCCACCATATATTGAAATATTTTTTTGTAATATCTGAAAAGTCGCAACCTCATCAACTGACACTTACCCAGCTAGAATACACCTGTGATGAGGTAAAATCAACTGCAAGTTCATCTCATTCCTCAGTGCTCAAGATTCTGACCCATTTATTACACATAATACAAGCAAATATCCTTCACTTGACAATTCAAGCAACCAGTAAACCCAAGGCAACAATCTTAAGGTGAGGCCACACGTGCTACATTATTAGATTGGCTTGGTAAACTGATATCCTATTGCCTATTCAGATTGATGGGTGTTTTTGTTTTATTGTAAAGACTTTAAACACATGCCCAACCCATTTCCTTGTAAGCACTACTAAGCATAGGATGATAATATGGGCATTTTCCTAGATTGGATTATAGCTAGCTATTGCCTCTTCTTTTAGGCATATGGAAAGTTAAGTGCATTCTAGGGGAATTTGATTGCTTGTTTCTTTGTGTCAAGATATCTATAAATGTCCTTGCTGACATAGTGACATCAACTTAAGAGAATTCCTTATAATGAAATGAGTATTTATCTTAGGAGTTTATTCTTGCACATTCTCATGCTTTCAAGGCTTGCATATGTACCAGAAATCATAGACAAGTACCCAGACTTGGAAGAAGACTCAAATTCACTATGTAGCTACATAACCCAATTGCAATTTAAGAGGTAAAAAACTTAATGAATAATAACACTGGAAGTGTTATGCTGCTATTGAGCTACATTATGTAGAAACAGAGATCTTTACGAGTCAAAAATCAATTCATGGACCATTGAAGGGATAGATTCAACATTCAGTATTACAATGAGAATATATGAATTACACCAATCTTATCTATGCATTCATAAGTAACATATGACAAACACATTTGGCATCTAGCTTTTAGTTTTTACTGGAGATGCATGAACCATTATTTAAATAAAATGCAATCTTTTGGCAAGTCCATTCAAATGTCGAACATTAATATGGAAGCCAAGTTCAACATTGATATAGCTGCATTAAATTTGTTTGCATTGAATTGTTCTTGTTTTCAATATGCTTATGTTTTTGCTAGAATTAAATCCACCACACACTAGATTTCCTTCACCCTACAATAGTCACCATGATTTCCCATATATCACCAGGGGAGCGTTGGGCTGATCTGGAACTGTAGTTCAACAGAACTTTAGATTGGGTAGAATCCTTGAGGAGTCCAGCTCTCAGATCATCACCTTGCTATGGGAGACCACTCAGAAGTAGCAAGATGGACAAGCTTTAGTTGGTGCATAAGTGACAATGCAGTGGTTATAGAATGCCAGAGTGTGAGCAGCATATAGAAGAGTTCGAAGAAATGCAGGAAGGCATAGAGCAGAGTCAGCAACAATGCAACAACTTTAGAGGGACAATGTAGATAGTAGTAGCAATCCGATCTTCAGTACAAGATACATCCTACTAAACACTTAGTTTAGATTTTGCATGTTTTTTCTGTTGCAGTGCAGTAGCAGTTGGAAGTAGCATGCATGGTCAGCAACAACATTGATGCATTAGCACAGTGTTGGTGGGTAGAAATTTCAGACATTAGCAACACAAAGGGATGTTGCAGAATCAGAGCAGTACTTCAACTAGATGTATTGCTAGAGCACATTCCTCGCTAATATGGAGTGTTGATTTCTGCTAGCATCAGAGGTGCTCTAAGTCTCAAAATTTATAGGGAGGCTGAGGCACATGTATTCCAAAGAACCCAGAAAGGATTTTGGAAAATTCCACTCAGATTATGTTTTATGGAAACAATTACCTATTTTTAATGGGACTTAAGTCTAAACTTAGGAAATTAAAATAGAGTGTGAATCTTCTAGAAACGTAAAAGATCAAGTCAAGATAATATTAGCCATTGATTGGCGATTTAATCTCGATCATTGAATGCTCAATGAGAAGATTATAAGGACTTGATGGATCATTTGAAAAATAAATCGAGAATATTTTTGCAGAGAGGGGCAGAGATAATTTTTGGTTGGAAGAGTTTCCTGATCTAGAGAGTGCAAAGCAGAGGAGGTAGTAAGAGCCACATAGAGCAGCGTAGAGCCAAGTGTGTAGAGGCTATGTAGGGACTGCATAGAGCTTTAGAGGGAGTTCTACTTTTTGTTGAGAAAACAATCGGGGTTTAGTGCCAGTAACCAGAGGGAGTTTCTGGAGGCCAGAAGGGCCTCATTTCTAGTCAACAAAGAGATTTAGTGCAGAGAGAGCGGGAAAATTCAGTTTTGATGCACAGACTGTGCAGAGTGACGTATTCGCTACACAGAGGTAGTGCAGAGTAGCTCATCTCTAGCTAAGCTCAGTGTCGGATTCCCGTGGTAGAGTGAGATCTTCTCACGAGATTTTATTTTTCAGTTTTCCTCTATATGATTTTTTAGTTTTGACCATGATAGATTTGTACTCATAAAATTACTACATAATAAACAAATCCTCAGTTGCTGCACTAATTTTCCTGCTTTGGGTTTTTCCGGGGACATTGGTCCAAAAATAACGGTGTCATGTGTCTATGATTTACTCTTGCTCAGATCTTGTTTCTGCACATTTATTTTCCACAGTTTAATTTGTGAAGGCTATAGTGTATGGGTTTCAGTATATACCGTAGAACATAGTAAATAATTTGTTCAAGTAATTAAAAAATATAATAATTCTCATCAGTTGCAGTAGTAGGATTTGGGAAACCAAATTTTCACATGGTATGAGAGCTTGTTTAGCTAAGTCATGATTTGTTGAGAAATTCAAGCTAGAGATGTGAGCAGTGAGGGGCATAGATAACATCTGGAGAGGAAGAGAATTTCTCAACTAGTGGAGCATCAGTCAGAGAGAGGCAAGAGAGATCTAGCCAAAGCAAGCGCTGAAGGAAGAGGGCTGATGCAATGACTGCGTAGGCTCACACAGAGGAAGAGGAAGGGCTTTCAAAATTTTTCTAGTGGATCAGTTTCAGAGGCCAAGATCCGGAAAGTAGCATTGAGAGCCTGTTCCTCAGGGTCCAAGGAGGAAAAACGACTTGGCTGGGTCTAAACGCTGAGCCTCGAAGGGGGTGATGTAGAGGCTGTAAGGTGATTTCCAATGAAAGAGATGAAGGCAAGGTTGGGTTCAATTTAGTTATCTTCAAGGGTAGAGTTCCATAGGATGGATGATGAGATTGATTTGGGCACATTTATGATTTGTCTTGGGAATTTTATCTTCATCACAGGTCTGAGTTCAAGTAGATAGAAGTCACACCTGTTAAGGGTGATTTTGATGACAGTTTGGGATTTTTGTGAAGGTGTCATTCTCCTTGAATCCATCCGCACTAGTTTGGGTCACCTACAGCTAGGCCACAGGGCTTAAGAACCCTGCCTGGAGGCCGAGAACCTACAACAAGAAATCCATAGTCAGGGTTGCTTTATCATGAGGTTGTGTAGTGGGTTTTGAAGCCTATAAGAAGGCTTATGGGCTACCAACATTTGAAGGGTCTGGTTGAAGGTAATCTAGAGTCTAGTAAAGGTATTTAAGGTTGTGAATGGGGTAGTTGCTGACTGTGTTTACACCCTAGTCAGTCCTACCAGAATTGTAGAGAAGACACAAGTCCTTGGAGCCTACACCAAACATCAGATTTGCAACCTTGTTGGAACCATCCTCTTGTCTAAGGGCAGTGGTATTAAACCTTCTCATTTGAAAATCATTGTGACTTTGAAGTATTGTATTCTCTCTCTGCTCAACATTTGACATTAATGATAAGAATAATTGATAAGGGTTTTCCCCATCTTGGGGTTTTTCCTTGGATTGAGCCATATTCGTACGTTCTTCTATATTGGCTTATCTTCAGCTTTTATTACTTATGTTCTTTCATTAGTTACACTTATGATTAATGAGATTATTAATGGATTAATGGGAAAATGATGTAACTAACCTAAGCTAACAACCTGTTAACTCAAAATTAACAAGATGCCAAGTGGGAAAAAAAGCAAAGTTTGCAGTACCTAGTTTTATAGTGGTTTGGGGATAAGCAACATTTGGGAGGGGAGAACTATAATATCCCTTCCTAAATAATTTTGTCAATAGTACCACAAATTTTCCATTTTGCTAATTTCGGGGCCTAAGATAATTTTGCAGAGGAAACATAGGACAAGGGGGTCGAAATGTTTTCCTTGGTGTAATGTGGGGGCCACCTCCCCAACTAATATGCACTCCTTGAGGAGAAAGAAATCGTATGGCCAAGGGAAGAGGTTTGAAATGCTTACTGAAGGGCCCACATGGAGGAAATGAACATAAATTATAAATAGGAGAGAGGAAGCAACATTTGAGGCCTTTTGATAATTTGACAATTGAATTGTTGCTCTAGTTGTTTAGAAGAGTTACATAGTGTTGTTCAACACAAGAGTTTCCCAAGGAGGAAGCTCAGTCTTTCTTCGATGGACTCTGAGTACCATCGTAGGAAGGATTCTTCATAATTTTCAGGAGTTGGATAGAGATCCACACATGTGGTACATTTTTTGGGCAACTGAGACGCATTGAGGAGGCCACACAGAGAGTTGAGGAGGAAGAGATGGACTTGGGAGTTGTAGCATTGTTGAAGTAATTTTTGGTCAATTCTAGGAAAAAGGAGGAAGATCTGCAAGGGCAGAATTCAACACACAACATCAAACTAATTTTACGGAGGAGAAACTACTTCATCCTACCTAGAAACAACCCAATCATTGTGGAGGCACAATTGTGGGGTGGCTTGTGAAGGGATTTTGAGAGCTAGGTTTCTTGGGCTTGGTTTGGGGTGGAATTGAGAAGAATTTTCTAGCCATTTTGGGACATTCATTTGAACATCAGTCACAGTTCTAGTTTTTCTGCACTTAGAGGAGGGTCAAGCAATTTGGGGCATTTTTTTTAGCGTCAAAACCAAGGCAAACCCTTTCTGTGTTTTTCTGGGTTTTTGTCAAGCATTCCATGTCTAATTTATCATAATTTTCTGAGCATTTAGTGTTCATATTTTTTAGTGTTGGGGAAGCATCGGATGTGCTCTAACTCCCAAACTTTGTGGAGGGACTAGAGTACATGAGATCTCTAAGACCCAGAAAGGGATTTGAGAAATTCCATCCAGTTTAAGAGATAATTAATTAATTAATATTTTTAATTAAGGACCGTAAGTCTAATTACGAAAATTAAAGGATTAAAGGTAATTAATTTAAACATGTGATGGAAATGACTTAATTCACACGAATCAAGATTTATTTTAATCTTAGTTGTCAATTCAGGATTAGATCACAACTATTGGTTTCCCAATGAGAAAAGTATAAAGGAAAGGGAGTGTTGAAGGCAGTTGGAGAACACACACGGAGGCAGGGCACTAAGATTAAGTTGGGATTCTAGGGTGTGGTTTGCTAAGAATTTCTACAAGTGTTTTAGCTGCAGCGAGGGGTAGTATTAGCGAGATGTATGATCTGATCCCAAGCCAAGATTCAACAAGAGGTAGAGAAGTAAAAGTCATGGCAGTGCAGAGGGAGCAACAACTGCACAACATAGAGGGCCCATTGCTACACAAGTGTTATGCAGGCCTAGAAAGTGTAGTGTAGAGGTAGCAAGAGGCCATCAAGGCTTACGTGAGCCCAACTACGGCAACACAGGGACCACATAACCTAGTCTGGGGTTACGAAGGCCTCTCCTGAGCAACGTAGAGGCACACACAGGCTAATAGAGCTAATGCAAAGGGCATCAGAGCTGCGCTGGGGTTTCTGAAGACAGAAAAGGGATGAGTTATGTAAATCTCATTTGAGAGTGTGAATCTATCCAGTTTTCCGTCCCTAAAACAGAGGTATTGCTACATATTTTTTCTTTGTCGGGCTAACCAATAAGGTGCCCAGATTTGTTGTACTTAGAATCTACTTAATAATAAAAACCCTCCAGCAGCTAGAAGATTGGTCTTCTCGCATTCGGTTTTTTCGAGGACAGTTATCCAGAAAATCTTGTGTGTCACTTTGTCTATGTGCAGGTATTCAATTTAGATCTGGATCTCTGTAGGTCGTTAAAGTGTTTACTTCAATGTTAATACTGAACATCTCATATTACTAACTTGTATAAGTAGGAGAAGTAAATCGTGATTTAATAGTAGGGTTTCTGCATAAGTAATATTCATAAATTTTCAAAGTTAGGAGGGGGCTAATCAGGGTATCAACACAACCAAAAATTCAAAAATCACAAGGTTAGTGCAGATTTTTAGTGAGAAAATTCTAGCAACAGTTTGGCATTGATCAAACATCCACTTGAGGCTTGTAACTTGCCTTGTGAAATCCAAGGTGCACATTTTTTTATATTGTACTCCAACAATATCTTATAATGAAATTTTCCCATTTTGCTGTGTTTGGACCATTTCTATTTTATGGGCATTTGTTGAAAAATATTTGTGTTGGGTTTATTGCATGTTTTTGTTATCACTGTTAATTTTTCCGTTAGGAATATTACATCTTGAGAGGCTTGATCAACATATCAAGTCAGATTTGAAACAACATTAAAGTAATCCTTAAAGATCGAAGGACATTCTTTCAAGCACACATGAAGAGCCTAGGAGACAACTTCATTGAATGATAAAACGATAACGTACTTTGAGCATCTTTTGAGTTGACAGTAGAGTGCATTGATGATGACATTAATTGATCATTATTCAAGCCTTTGTTGAAACAACAGTCACTCTTGAAGCATAGTTGAAGACCAACACTTGAAGAGTTGTTTTGTTGAAGCAATCACCCTTGGAGTATTGTTGAAGACCAACACTTAAAGACTTGTTTTATTGGAGTAGTCATCCTTGGAGCATAGTTGAAGATCAACACTCGAAGAAATGTTTTGTTGGTGCAACCATAAAATTTTTGCTGAAGCAGACATGAAGTTTCTGTAGAGGTAGATTTGAGAGCACTTTCTAGACCTATCTTAGAAACATTTTTTAGAAGTATTTGAAGTTTTTGATAGGGGCTTGAAGCAGTATTGAAGTCACCTTAAGGGATTGAAGAAAAATGAGAGGGTTGGATCCGTAGAGGATTGGAGTTGTTGTACAAGGTTGAAGCTTGGATTTGTAGTTGAATATTAGAGTCCTCATTCAGGGTTCAAGCCTTGAAGGAGTTAAGGACTTTGTTGTAAAAGTTGGAGCTTGGGTTTTTAGATTCCTCAAATTCTTTAATAAAATTATTTTCTTGTTGCACATCTTGTGTTTTGGTTTAATTAGTGATTTTAAATGGCATAATATAACAATTGTAAATAAATATTGATTCAACCCCCCTCTCAATATTTCCAACACTAGCACACCTTACATTTTTTCCACCTTGCAATATTTTTATTGACATTCTAGAAGGAATTTTCACAATGCAATGTTATTGTTCGTAATCTGGTTGTTTATGATAGAAGGAAATCTAACATGTGTTAGATTTCCTTCACCTTGGAATGTTTTTACTAGAAATGTGGTTGTGCTTGTGTTAAAAAGAAATATAGCATGCACTAGATTTCTTTTGGCATGCAATGTTGTTGTTGGTAGTATGCTTGTATTTGTGCTACATGTAAAGCTAACACTCATTAATTTTCTTTCACCTTGCAATGTTGTTATTGCAACAATGTCTGTGTCTGGGTGGAAACTATGCAAGATTTCTTTTGCTTTGCAATATTGTTGTTCTCTATTTGGTTGTTTATGATATAAGGAAATCTAGCACTTGTTAGATTTCCTTCACCTTGGTAATGTTATTGGAAATGTGCTTGTGTTTGGGCTAGAAGTTGTGCTACATTTCTTTTTCTCTACAATATTGTTGTTGTAAATTTGTTTGTTTATTATAAAAGGAAATCTAGCACGTGTTAGATTTCCTTCACCTTGGAAATATGCTTGTGTTTGTGTTAGAAGGAAATATAACATGCGTTAGGTTTCTTTTGGCATGAAATGTTGATGTTGTTAGTATGCTTGTATTTGTGCTACATGTAAAGCTAACATGCATTAAATTTCTTTTACCTTGCGCTGTTGTTATTGGAAATGTGCTTGTGTTTGTGATAGAAGTTGCTCTAGATATATTTTTCCATGCAATGTTGTTGTTGGCGATATGCTTTTGTTTACATTGGAAGCAAATCTAACATGGTAAATTTCTTCCACCCTACAATGTTGTTGTGTTCTTGTGTTTGTGCTATGTGTAAATCTACCATGTGTTAGATTTCCCTCACCTTGCAATTTTTTATTGCCAACATGCTTCAATTTTGGCTTGAAAGAAATCTAGCATGCTCTAGATTTATTTTTCACTGCAATGTGGTTGTTGACAACATGATTTTGTTTGCGCTAGAAGTAAATCTACCATGTGATAGATCTCTTTTATCTAGAAATGTTGTAATGTGTTTGTGTTTTTCCTAGAAAGAAATCTAACATACATTGGATTTCTTTCACCCTTCTATGAGTTTATTGACAATGTGTTTGTATATGCGTTATAAGGAAATCTAGTGTGCACTAGATTTCTTTCGCATTGCAATGCTGTTGTTGGCAATTCAATTGTTTGTGCTAGAAGGAAATCTAGTATGTGCCATATTTCCTTCACCACAATGATGTTATTGGCAATGTGTTTGTGACTGTGCTAAAAGGAAATCTAGCATGTGCTATATTTATTTTGCCCTTGAATGTTGTTAATAATATGTTTGTGTTCATGCTATAACAAAATCTAGCATGCGCTAGATTCTTAAGCCCTACAATGTAATGTGTTTGTGTTTGTGCTAGAAGTAAATCTACCACACTGGATTTCTTTTGTCTTGCATAAGGTATTTTTGACAATATGCTTGTTTGTTGTAGAAGAAAATCTAATATGCGATATGTTTCATTCAACCTACAATATTTTTATCTGCGTTTGTTTGCGAGAGAAGGAAACCTAACATGTGTTAGATTTCATTCGCCTTGCAATGTTGTTATTGGTCACATGTTTGTATTTGACATAAAAGTACAAATAGCATGTTAGATATAACTCACCTTGCAATATTGTGATTGGAAATATGCTTATGTTTGTGATAGAATAAAATTGAGCATGATTTAGATTTCATTTACCCTAAAATATGGATGTTGACAATGTGGAAAATTTTAGGGGCTAATATTCGCAGGTGGGCTAATTTTCCATGGTTTTTCCAAAAAAAAGATTCGCCAATTTCCATTTTTTTATAAAAACGATTCGCCCAAATTTCACAATACAAAATTATTTTATGTTAAAAATCGCCAAAATTATATAGAGAATATATATAATATCATTAAAAATTTTAATAATTTTACAAATACATCAATAATTTTTTATAGTTTTCATATTAAGGACTACTGAGATTCGCCAATTATTTAAAATTCAAGATAATTTTCCATCCTTAAAATTTTCCTTGGTTAAAATTATGTTTGTGTATTGTGGGAGGAATTATAGCATGCACCTAATTTTTTTTGCAATGCAATATTGATGTTAGAAACGTGCTTATGTGCATACTAGAATAAAATCTAGTATGCAATAGATTTGTTTCGCAATGCAATATTGTTGTTGGCAACCTGCTTGTATTTGTGCTAGGATGAAATATAACCTGCATTTTATTTATTTTGGAATGCAATATTGTTGGAAATGTACTTGTTCTTGTGCTAGAAGGAATTCTATCATGCACTGGATTTCGTTTTCACTACAATGTTATTGTTGGCAATGTGCTAGAAGTAAATGAAGCATAGGTTATATATCTTCCACCTTGCAATGTTGTTTTTGGCAATGTGATTTTGTTTGTGCTAGAAGAAACTCTAGAATGTGTAATATTTCTTTTACTTTGGATTTTTTTTTGTGAGTAACATGCTTCTATTTACGCTAGAAGCATATTTAGCATGTGGTGGATTTCAAATGCCTTACAAAATTGTTGTTGGCAATGTGCTTGTGTTTGTGCTAGAAGAGAATCTAGCATGTGCTAGATTTATTTGACCATGTAACATTTCTTCTAGCAATATGCTTATGTTTGTAGTAGAAGGAATTATATTGATTGTTAGCTTTCATTTAAGGTGCAATTTTGTTGCTCAAAATGGGGTTCTACGTGTGATATAAGGAAAGTTAGCACACATTATATTTCCTTCATAATGTAATGTTGGTATTATTAATATGTATGTTGTTATGCTAGAAGGAAGGTTATAATGTGTTAAATTTCCTTCATCCTGCAATGTTATTGTTGAAAATGTGTTTGTGTTTGTGATAGAAGTAAATCTTGCATCCCTTGTATTTTTTTCACAATGCAACATTATTGTTGGAAATGTGCTTTTATTTGTGTTAGAAGGAGTTATTAAATGCACTAGATTTCTTTGTTCTTGTTCCAAAAGGAAAACTATCAAGATTTCACCCTCACCAAGGTTAGTGCTATGAAATTATTGTTGGTGATGCATTTATGATTATGCAAGAAGGATACCTAGTGATTACTAGCTTTATTCTAGACACCATTACACTTATGCAAGCAATGCTCTAGGGGTGACATTGTCTCAATAATCACAATGGTTAGAGTTATAGATTTTGATGTGCCCTTTTATTGAATTTGGAACAATTAATGGAGATCAATGATAGTGAAAAATAATTGTATATAGATATATGTTGTTGTTGGCACTACATTTGTGCTTGAGTTGGAAGGAAAGATAATGGTATAGATTTTATTTTGGCACAAACACAAAAACCCAATCATAATTATTTGATCCATGGAGAATAATGTGATCTTTGTATAATTTTCAAGTTTATGATAAATGTATTATTGAGGTATACTAAATTTTTCTTCCAATGCAAATGTATGAAACTTTAAAGTATGAAGCATAATTTTTTATCATGTATTGTTTTTGTCTCTATTTTTTTGTATAGTTATGAACTTCCAAAAAAAATTCACTAATGTTTGGATGCATAAGTTAAGACTCTTCCTCATCAACATAAAAATCCAGGAAAACTCAAATCTACACTTTTTGAGGACCTAAAGTTAACATCCCTTTGTATCCATCCTCAATAATATGTCCTTAATGTGTATAGGTAGGGAGTGATAACATTGGAACTAAAGATTTGTAAAATTCAATTTATTTTCTTTTAGAATAAAAATGAGAATTATTTAGTATTTACAATACTAAAACTTTTATTCGGAAGAAAACCTCTAGTTTTCCTTTTGATTATCAAGTTAAAACATCAAACATCCTCACTAAGTGAATATAATTTCTCCTTTTCATGGGGCTTTTAGACATATTATGTAGCATCAATCTCAGAATTTCTTAGATTTTACAATGGACCATGTTTTGGTTCTTCAACTTCTACAAATTTCTTATGAGCATTATTCATACAGAGGGTTTAAGACTACAAGTGTCATTTTTGAATTTAAATAGGAACTTGGTGGTTTGATATGAGCTTATATTTTTCATTCAAAACTTTTATTTGGAAGAAAACCTCTAGTTTGGCTTTTGATTATCAAGTTCAAACATCAAACATCCTCGGTAAGTGAAAAAAGAATTTCTCCTTTTCATTGGGCTTTTAGACATCTTATGTAGCATCAATATTGGAATTTCTTATATTTTACAATGGAGCATGTTTTGGTTCTTCAACTTCTACAAATTTCTTATGATAATTATTCATACACATGCATTAAGACTACAAGTGTCATTTCTGAAGTTAAAGAGGAACTTGGTGGTTTGATATGAGATTATATTTGTCATTCTATGACACTATCTACATCTATCATTGCATGGTCTTCATATATGTTTTTTTTGTGTAATTTGAATGTAAAGTACTTTTTGGTAGTAGTCACTAGATGGTGGGGAACAATGTTTCATTACATACAATATGACTACCATACTTTTTAAATTATTGCATCTATATTACTTTTTGAAAGTTGTGTGTTTTTGCGAAAATATAAAATCACACTTTACATGGTTCATCCTTTTAATTACAATTTATGGTTTAATTGTTGTTACAGAATTGGTACAAGAAACAATGGAAAATATAGCAAAAGGGGACTATGTTGATCTCCTTGTTAATGATCAAGTCGTTGGGCTAGGAAGGGTCGAATCTATAGAGTCTGGAACTTATTATGTCGGAGAAAGGGTTAATGCATGTTATTTTGCAATTTTGATAATTGATGTCACTCAACCACATTTGATTGAGGATGTTGATGAAGGGGACATATATCCATGGAAGATCAGGGATTTGAGGCATAGAATACGTAAATCAAAATATTGAACCATGTGTTCAAATATTATTGATAGTATAATACTTTTTTTTTGAGTAAATACTAACCTTATTTACATTTGTTTACAAGTGCAAATGTTTCTTCTACATTTTCTATTGGAGAAAAGGTAGATCTTCTGCAACATGGAGTGAAGGTTGGTGAGGGCTCCATATTCAATACAGATCTTGGGCATAAGGTGCATGGAAAGATGGTAAAGAGAGGATGCATAGTGGTTAAAATTGAGAATGTTTTAAAGCATGATATTGCTCTACCGCATCCAACAGGATTTGAGCATACACTAGGGGGTGCATTGGAATATTATGAGATTTGGCCAGAATCAGATTTGGAACCTCATTGTCATGATCATGCCATAAATATTCCCCAAGATAGGGTATATGTAAAAAGGTTTCTCTTACACATGTATGCATGGTAAAAAACACATGCATTTCCAAAGTAATGCTAGTTAATGTCTGCGAGGATGACATTGTTGAAGGTGAAACACTAGGAGAAATGGAATTTGGTGTTTTTTTTAAGAGATAGATGGAAATTGTGAAATATTCGGAATTGGGGATAAGTATCTACATTGTCTGGTTAGATGGATAATAAATAAGTTGGTGGAAGACAAAGGTGTGATATTAAGGGATAAGGAAAAGTTCAAGGAGCCAACCACGGAAATGGTGTTATGGGATGTTATAGAAGACACAAATCCCTTAAACAAATGGGATGGGAATCTTTGAAATGAAAAATATATAAACTGAATTGATATGCATGTAACAAGGCCATATAAAAGGAATAAACGAGTTATGGCTACAACAAAAATTGAAAAATGTCAAACAAATATAGATGAAGAGAAAGAAATTCGAATTTTGGCAGCAGATGTGTGTTGTACAAAAGAATGTCTTCAACATGTGGATAGGAAGGCCATTGCAGGTGCTAGAAGGGGCATGAGACAAATAAATAAAATTGGTATTAGGGAATTTGTCTTGAATTCACTAACGTCAAACACGGTCATGTTAGGGAGCCATGGCTATGGCCATGGCCTACCACCTATTTCTAGAAATGTAAAGGACATGATATTTAATGGGAATATTATTTGTAAGAAAGCATGGTATCAAATACATAATATTCCTCAAAGCACATTCTAAACTACCAGCAATATTTCCAAAATGGACAGATGAAAGCTATTCATGGTAACACCAACACATGCAAAGCACGAGGACACATTGTGGCAACCATAGAAATATTCCACAAAATTGTAATGGATAATTCAGATTTTTCACCAAACCAAACATGTCAAGTTGAAGAAGATGGAACATCTGCTCCTTTAGGATTGCTTCCTTCTCTGTTAAAAGAGATCAATGAGGCTCTTCAAAATCTCAATTACCCATCAATATTATAGTCAATAATTAGCAAGATATGCAATACTAAGTTTCGAGATGTGGCATTTTCAAAGAACACCAACTTCAGTAAATGTAGTGAATGTATTGTGTTCAAAGAACAGATGAAGTTAGCGACTACAAAAGAGATGGAAGAAAAGGCACGAGGTAGGCTGAACAAACATAATAAGATTTTTATGTGTGGAGTATATTGCTACTATGCCCATAGAAATATGTCATAGTGGTTTCCAATGGAGTATTTGAGCATTATCCATGATAAAATGGATGAAACAAAGACTTCAATCCCAAGGATATGTGTCAAATCAAAATCTATTGTAGGAACAAATTTAGGTGTGTCATTGATAGGTATGCTAACACATGGGCATAACTCATGAGGTTTTGTTCATTTCTCCCTACCATTTGTACACATGGGATCACAATTTACTATTACATCCCTTGCAAAGTGCTTAAGGGACCTTGAAGACCGACAAATTGATATGTATGATGATCTACTTTATGAGAGTGGAAGTTCAAGAAACCCACTTACAAATGCATTACTTGACATGTCTATTTACTCAAAATGTCAAGTTTACAAGGATGATTTTATATCTCATGGAAGATCAAAGAGCCAAAATGTTGATTTTAAAGCTCTTCCTCCACATTTGTTGTTATAGTTGGACAATGCAGCAAGTGATAATAAGAATTGCTATCTTTTCATGTTTTTATCACTTTTAACTGCACTTGGTGTCTTCATCACTATTGAGGTTGGATTATTGCCTGTGGGGCATACCTAAGAAGACATATATGGAACATACGGAAGAATGTATTCCAACCTAAAAAGTAAAGATATATATTCTTTACCTTGAATGATGGATACATATTGAAAAATTGAAGAAAACTAAGAATTTCCACCTACACTTATTGACAAGGTCTATGACTTCAAAATTTTCCTTAATGGATACATCAAGGAGGGAAAAAGTGCACTAGTTGGACATCTTAATGTTCAATAGTTCCAATTTCTTGTACTCAATGATATTCCAGTACTAAGGTACAAAGAATCCATTAGAGATATTGAGTGGCCAGATCCAGTTGAGTTATGGAATATAGATGATGAAGGTCGACCTATTATTCCCATAGGGAACGCATATTTCTTAGATTCCAAAAATAATTATGCCTATTTCAAAGAACTAAAGGAAGGGATAACATCATACATAAAAATGTGGAAAGACACTATCGGGAACAAAGATTCACCAATTGTTATAGAGGAATAGAAAAATAAAGTAGTGTATTGGGAAAGAGTTCTTGATACATTAGATGGACTCTATAATGATCATAGAATAATAGATGGAAGTGATTCATCTTTTGAGGATTTCTGGCCCAAGACAAGGCACATTGTTGATTTTCATCATAATGCACTCCATGTAATCTCAACTATTATGGATGAAGATTTTGATAATGCAATTTATGAACCTGTATATGTTGGACCCAAATGCAACAAGCCAAAGGCAACATTCAATCCAAAGATTGATGTTCAAAAAGGAAAGATGTTGCTAGTTAGATCAGGAAATGAGGATGCAAGAGAGATGATTTGGATGGAAAAATCCATCTCAGATATATTTAGAGATAATGAAAATGAGAATCTTCATGTAAAATTTGATTGGTGGAAGCCAATTTCAGGGAAATACAATGGAAAATTTTTCGAGCAATATTGGATACCAAACCCTGATGACACAAAACTTCGCTCTACTCCAATTAATACCATAGTTTGGGCATGTCTTCCAAAGAAAGAACATTGCAAGAAGACCGAGATAGATAAATATGGTCTAGAAGTTGTTCTTGACCTGCTTGGGCGAATATCTTAAGATTAGGTTTATATGATTCATGAATGTGATTTTTGTTTTGAAGGATCTTTTAATATGCATTCATACACACTTTTCAATATTTGTTGTCTATCAAATATTCTTTTCATATTATTTTTGGAGGAGTTTTATATTATTTATTATTTCAATGTAATCATGTGGTGATACAAATGACATGACTGTGCCATAAAATATTTAAGTTTTCAAAGCTTTGTTTGACCAACATGACTTGTCACCATATCAAATATGCATAATCAAATTCAATAATGCACTTAAAAAAACATCTTCTAAACTTGGTCTATTAAAACAATAATGGAGTAGCTAATTAGTATTCTATTTAATATAAACCATTTAAACACTTGATGAAAAAATGTTAGACATTTGTAATAATGTTTGAAGTGAGTTTTCCTTAATATTCCTTATTATAATTGATCTAAATCAAATTTGTTGTTTTCTTTCACTCTAATTTATAAAAAAATGATTTTGATCATTGAACAACACACTAGACTTATGAAATATTTACTCTTATAGATTTTGAAGTGGTGCCAACATTGTACTAGAATAATAAATTTGTACTCAACATAGGAAAAGTAGTTAGTGTCAATTTAAAATGGTTAATAATAGTAAGAAACACAATATTCATATATTGTTAAATAACTTTATAGGTAAGAATATTTTTACAAAATATATTATCACGAGTCAAATTTAAAACATAAATATAAATATTAATGATAATAGAAATAATGTAAGGAATATAAGTTTTAGATGAATGTCAATATGTTATTTTCAATATAATATCCTTAAACACTCCAGGAATAAAAACTAAAAATTTGTAATAAATAGTTTCGTCAATTTTCTCTCTTTCCTCTTGGATTTGAAAATAATCAAATTGTATTACTTTGTTAATATTCTAATTCATGATTGATTTTGATAATTAAAATTATTATTAGTTTAGTCGAGAGGCAAGGTTCATTCTACAACCTAGTATGAGGGGATGTATAAGTTCGAGTATATTTTTTTTTGAAGGATCTATTAATATACATTCAGACTCACTTTTCAATATTTGTTGTATATCAACTATTCTCTTCATATTATTTTTGGAGTTTTATATTATTTAGTATTTGAAGGTAATCACGTGGTGATACAAATGACATAATAGTGCCATAAAATATTTAGGATTTCAAAGCTTTGTTTGACCAACATGACTTCTCACCATATCAAATATGCATAATCAAATTCAATAATGCACTTAAAAACAACATCTTCTAAATTTGGTCTATAAAAAAATTAGTTTTTAACTTAGTTTCTAACAAAAAAGTACAAATAATAAATAATAAATAAATTATACTACTACTCTCATTCAACATTTAATAACTCTAGGCTCATGTTAAATCTATATTTAAGGTGGATCTATGCTGCTATATATTGGACACATTACTATGATATTTTGTCATTAAATAACCTTATACTTAATATATATCTTGCATATTAATCTATTATTCATCAAGTTAGTCTCATTTAAGTTAATTTTTAACACAAAAGAACAAATAATAAACAAATTATACTACTACTCTCATTCAACATTTAAATTGATCATAAAAAAATATTTTCTCATGTCAACTTTAAAATGGTTAAAATTTCCTACATGTAATGATGATGGTGATAATGGTGATTATCATACACTAAGACCAAATAATATGGTATATAAGAAGCGATAAATATATTACTCTAAATTCTTAAGAATTTTATTGTTATGCTAAAAAAGCATTAAAATAAGTGTTTCAAGATCATCATAATTTTGTTTAGTTAAAAGATCAAGAAGGTTAGTAGTGCCACAAATATTTTGAAATTTAAATCCAAATTTGAGTATAAAGTGGATGATCTAAGAGGGTTTTTCATCTTTAACCATATTACTAGTGTTGTAAAGGCAATAGAATTTTAAATTGTGCCAACCTTGTCTTAGTAATAATCGTAATTTAACACATACATGATATTTACTATATCAAATTATAATTAAATGGGTTAATAATAGTAACATACAAAACATTATTTTCATAAAGTTAATAATATTAACATACACAACATTATTTTCATAATATAAATTTAACAAACTTAGCTTTTAGTACAAACCATAAAAAATCTTAAAAGAGATAATGTAAGGAAACCAAGATTAAGATGTGAAATATTTGTTTTTGCAATTTTATATAAATTTGTTTGATATACTTTACCATGACAACATTTTCACCAAAAATGGTGAATCTGTACATTAAAATTAGTAAACTAATTGATTTTATAATTCCACATTTTGAAAAAACTTAATCCAGTTAAAATTTCTAAATTCTAGATCGACGGAAAACTTCAAAATTTAATGAAATATGTGTTAATGGCTCGACCTCAACCATACTATCCCACTTAGGCTCAATGTCATCTATACTGCTAGGTGACCCAAAATTATGATGAGATCGAGATGAAGGTGGTGAGGGGGATTTATATAATGATGATGAGAGAGTCATGCACTAAGATGATGAAGGGACATGTTTTGAATGCTGAATGGATGGCTCAATGAAGATATCATTAGCTATGAAGGCGCTCAATGCAATTTTTAGTTGATTGATATGGTGGAGGACTATGATTTTTTTAAGGGAATGATGGAATAGGATTTTCATTTGATGCTCATATCCCTTCTTTTGGGAAATGTATGCCATCTTCTCTATACTCTGGAAAAGATAATAGGGCATGTTAAGCATCCTTACCCTAGTGAAATGCATCAAGAGCTGGATGTGATAGGAATAGAGCTTTGTAAATATGCCATAACATGAAAAATATCTCATTATAATCTTCCTCATAGGTCCATATCTTTCCAAGAGGTGTGAAAAAGGGAAGAACCTCTTTGTTTGATTTTGGTGTCTTATTTTGAGGAAGAAGTCAAAATCCTATTTCTTCAATCTACCTTTCTTGAACCATTTCTCCCTAACATTAGGGATCCCTGTAGTATCTGAAATGACAGTAGTAGATAAGATAAAGGTGACACCAGCTACTTTAACATGATTTTCATGGAGTCCTGATATGAAAATTCTAGTTAGCATGGGGTGGTGTTTAACCCTCTTAATTTTCTCACAAAAATCATAGCAAGCAACATGTTTAAAGCATGTGACAGTCAATGGAGAAGCTAGAAGTTATTTTGTATTGGTAGGCTCAAGTCTGAGAAATCTTCCTCCTCTATTTGACCTCCTTATCTCTGTTTCCTCTGCTTCAGTGAATGATTTCTTTTCCTCTTTTTTTCCCATGGTGTTTTTGCTATAACCCTAGGGATATGGGAAGGGAAATGGGAAAGGAAAACTGATGGAGATATTTGATATGGATATGTGATATGTGGAGGGGATAGGGAATAAATTTTAGGGATATGAGGAATGGGGAAGGGAATAGGAATGCAAGAGTGATGGGAATTGGGATTTGGGAGCCTAGGTCTAAAATAGAACCTAGGGCTTAGGGTTTTAGGAATTAGTAACTTATGGATAGGGTTTATAATAATAGGGTTTAGGGAATGAATTTTTACACTACAAGGATGGTATTGAGTGTAAAGGAAATGTAATTATGGGAATTATAAGTGCAAGGGAGAATAACTAGGGTTTCACTTCAAGAAGAAACCAAATTACAACTTCAACATGAAAACTTCAACACATATAGCTTAAGAGGGTGATTTTTAGGGAAAATTCATCTTATTGGATTTCTAGAGGTGAATGATTGAGTGGAGGAGCTTTGTAAGGAAATTCTGATCACTTGGATGCTTTGCTAAGCTTGTTGGTCATTTCTGCCCTTAACAGGCTATTTGTGCCCTTCTATACATATTTTTTCCCTCAACAACATATTTGTGCCATGTTCAGCACATCTATGCCCTCAGCAACTGATTTTCACCCTATTCGGCACATTTGCGTCATCTCTGCACATTTGTGCCATCGATTACACATTTCTACCCTACATAACTTATTTGCACCATTGCTTCACGATTTTCACCGTTGCTTCACGATTTTCACCCTCAATTTCTGCTCCTTTGCCAATTTCGCTCAGAATTTTAAATTTTTTTTACTCTTGGAGTGTTGGCTTGATCTTTAGAAGAGGAAAATGAATTCTAGTTGATGTATTTTAGTCAGAAATAGCTAAGTGAATTTGAATTTAAATTTAAAAACCCACTTTTCTAATGTCTTTTTTTACTTTTCTTAAACATTTGTTGATTACCCTTTCATCTGACTTTTCTCTCTTGCACGATGATGTTGCTGGAGTTTCACACTTCTCTCCTTCAGTTTTGGCATGTATTTTTTGAGTTGGGAGCTAGGGATTGAAATTATTACATATGGAAAGCATAAAATTACATAGAAAAGTAAAAATAAGTTACATCTCTATTTTCATATCTAAATGACATTTTGATATGAAAATCATAAAAAAACAAAATTACAAATTTAAAAATATCATATTTACATGATGATAATGTTTTACAGATGAAAACAAAATGTTTATTGAGTCACTCTCACACCTTTTTCTAACCTTATTAAGATGAAATGGTGCATTTTTGGACCTTTAACATTGAAACCTAATGACCTAATGGTACCTTGAATGACCTGACTTCCATGATTGACTTGTACTTACATAAGAGATAGTGAAATGAGCTTTTCAAAGGTATTTTTATGCTCAAAAAGAGATGAAGGTGGGCCATAAAATGAGAGTTTGTAAGGGAGAGTGAGGTGTTATGACTTGGGCTACCATCAGTGAAACAATTTTTAGCAT
Organism: Pinus albicaulis; assembly: GCA_034641835.2. Classification (NCBI taxonomy): domain Eukaryota; kingdom Viridiplantae; phylum Streptophyta; class Pinopsida; order Pinales; family Pinaceae; genus Pinus; species Pinus albicaulis. Next base: position 629,560,917 of record CM076579.1, read on the forward strand.
GACCTAATGGAATGAAATAAAAATTTCAGAGTGGGACACCTAAAATGAGAATGAAAAGAGTGATTTTGATCAATGATGGCATAATTCATATTCTGACACTAACACCAAGCATTAGGTAATAAGAGAGCACGTCAGGGTAGCTTTTGATAACTTATCTGCCTTAGATGCCAACATGTACTTCTAGCTACCAGAAAAAGAAGAGTCCTTCAACACCCGGTGGGTAGAAACACATGATGTGCAAGTTCATGATACTTTAAAGAGCTGGTGGGAAGACCCTCAGAAGTTAAAGGGAAAGAAAGACCAGGAGTACAATATGGAGGGCCTTAGGAGAGTTTACAGGCTCATTGTTGCTATTATGTGCTAGATGTATGAAAGAGAAGATGCCACCGCCTTCAATGGAGTGTGGGTCCCCTTAATTCACGCGGTCACCACCCATGGGACACGCTTCAATTGGGCCCACTTGTTAATATCGGCTTTGAGGGAAAACATATCAGCAGCAAAGGGTTCAGAGGAAGGGTTGGAATCCAAGTTCCACATGGCCTCGTACATTTTGGATGCAGTTTCTTCATGATGCCACTTTGACCAATGGTCTCATAACTGTGACCCAAAACCAGGAGGGCCAATCCATAAATATTTGAAGATTTTCTAGGACTCCAGATAGAAGCAAGACATCGATCTTACAGTGGAAAAATTTATCACTGCACTTTACCGTATTGTATTCAGGGAAGACCCGCCTTGTATGTCAAGAAGAGCCATGGCTATGGTAATTCAAGTGGCCCATTGGTTTCCCATTCAATAATGCACCCTAATCAGTGTTTTTTGGTTCTTCAAGCAACACCATGCATTGCCAAAGCTTTTCACCGATAATCTATTGATACAAGAGTTATGTCACCAAATATTAGTTAGTTTCTAAAAAATGCTAAGAAAAGGTAAGAAGAATTCATGGCCTACCCTCCCACTCACCATCAATGATTATACAGTTAAATATTTTGAAGAAGTATAGGTGGAGGCCGATAAAATGAAAGGGTTCCACTTCATAAACTTATATCTTCGATCTTATGACATAGAAAGATCATGTATGCACACTGCAAACATGCCAAGTTTTTTGGAGTGAGATCCCCCAGGATGGAGCTTGGAGAAATTTTTATGTATTTTTGTAAATATTTTGTAATTTTAGTCATGTGAAGCACAAGTCAAGGGGACTTGTGGTAGGTAATCCCCTCATGAGTTCTAATGGGTAAAAATGGTAGAACTAGGGGCCACAAACCACTGTTTGCAGACCTTAGATGAGTACAAGATAAAAGTATAAATAGGATTCTAGATCGAGTCGATAAGGATTATAAGTGAATGATTGATGATAGATATCATTGTCTTTTGATATTCTAGCGGATTTGTCTAGGTAAAAAGGCTCCTGCTGGATGTGTGTGCGAAGACCTTAGTCCTGTAGTGTGCGGACACCATTGGATGTGTTCGTGAGTGATCTAAAGGTTTTGTAAGGAAGATCTGAACTACTTATGAATAAAGGACTATTTTTACTGATATCTAAGTCTCAAATGCATCTGTTATTTACGTTGTGATCACTTATGCATGTTATTTCCAATTCATGTGATATCTCTGTTTAGATCAATTGCGTAATTGTTTATGGATTTATGTGAATGGTTATTAAATGGATCTAATGCTAGTTGGTTCTAATACTATCTGTTAAGAGTTATTATATGAATTTTGGACTCTGTTTTAACATGCGCGAAAGATATTCTGCATAGTTGACCTAAATTTGTCTATTAAGGGTATGCTGGTTAGGGCTTCTGTTGTGAAGGTTTTTTCATGACTTTTTTAGATCTAAAGGCACCCAGATCATTTAATTCTCTATCAGGGTGTGGATACCTAGTTCTAGCACCCTCCCATAATACTTCAGGTGAGACTTTTACTTGCGCAAGTAGGTCAGTGATGAAAGATCCAATAGTTAGAGGGTTTTTTGGTCAACCTCAACTTTGAACCTGGGTTAGGACCCGTAAAGCCAACAAATGGTTCTATTTCCAGGACCAGGATCATTTTGAGAGAGGTTGGGTGATGTGGAAAGTTCAGTGGTAACCATCAAAGCCGGAATTAGAGGACTCATTCGAAAAATAGATTTAGGAATTTTCCCTAAAATAAAAAATAAGTAAAAAATTATCTACTGAAAAGTGGAAGAACAATGATATTTTCACAGAGGTGCACGATATCTTCTTCATGACCTTTGCACATGAATTACAGTAGTGGTTGTCAAGATTAGCATAATTCCATACCCATTGGAAGGGCAATAAGGTCGTATAGTGGACCCCGGAATTGATCCAAGAGTTGGAAAATATTGATAATTCTATCACCGGGACTGTAGATCATTAAGTTGATAGCATATTGGGTGGATTAGTGACAAAATTTGCAGTATATTATTTTGTGTCATATTCTAAAGTTGAAAGGATATTTTTAAATGAATTGAGAGGTAAATTCTTACAAACTTTTCCTCTGCTGATTAAGATGATATTGTGTGAAAGGGGTTTTTTTTGTAGCCACATCAAGTGAATTAACCCTGATAAGATTGAAATCACTACATCCAACAGAAAATATTACTGGATCAATCAAAGAGGGGATATATCTATATACATCCATTTGAGAAAATCACCTGATATAGAAGTAAGTGAGGCTATACACACTGAAGGTAGCCCTCCTGCTACACCACCATCAAACTCGCACGACGGTAAGACATCCCCTAACCTACCACCGCCCCCACTTGTAGAAGATATGGCCATGCATATGAAGCTACCCACCTTTAAGGGTGGAAGGGATGAAGATATGGATCTATTTTTGTTTGATGCTAATGTGGTGTGGATTGCACAAAATGTTAATACTGATGTTGTCAACAGAGTGCAATTAGCTATGACATCTAAAGGTCGCGCTTTAGATTGGTTCATGGGATACCTTGCTCAAAACATAGATCCCACTGTTCAGCATATTAATGATTCCCTGAAGTAGCAATTCCAGAAGCTAAAGTCCTATTGGTAGTGCATAATAGAACTGAAAGATATAAGCAAGGGCCAAATAAATCGGTTTGGGAAGCCAAAAAATGGCTGAGTAAAACCATCAGCGATGGAGGATTTGTTTACGATAATATGAAACATAAGGAATGATTCATTTCCATGCTCTTGCCACATCTGCGTGGGCCTATCGGTTAACAGTATATTGATTCTCAGGCATAAGCCCTCGAAGTTACTATGAAACTAGAAGTTGCTCCTAGAGAAGAAGCTCAATTCGGAACTATGCAAAGCTATGCACTCAGAAATTCAAAATTTATGTGGAGACTGGGGTAAATAATTTGGCAGAGATGTCTAGTGCATACGTTGCAAGGGTGTCAGCCACACAAAACATCAATGCCCTCTATTCTCAGGTTACCTTCAAGCCAAGGGGCCAAATCCACTATGTCACAAGGATTCTGCTGGGCCAAGTACCCCCACATTATGGTGTGTCGATTGTAGGGTAGGTGGATGACACGATACCGACCATTTCCTATGGTTAGGAGCCTATGTGCTAGAGCTAAAGAAATAATGGTGCATATTTTTTTCTTTAGTTGGTCATCATGAGCACCAATGTCGGACGTTCTACCTAATGATAGAAAATGTGAAACTTTATAGAGTGTATGTCGACCGTTCCTCACCAGCATCTCCCTCTAGATGGGGAGGATCCCCAGCAAGAGGAACGGGAGGGGGGTGAGGTGGAGACACAGGTCGGGGAAGAGGGAAGTTAATCTTCTATAACTATGGAGATGTTGGACACTATGCTCATGATTTCCCAAACCCTGTGCAACAATCCTCCAGGTATTGTACACAACTTGATCATGTAATTGAACATTGTCTTGTGTTAATGGCTAAAATGCAGGAAAAACAATAGACGCCAACGCAAAACATACAAATGGTAAAATCTAAACCGCACGATCATGGTATAAGTGTAAATGTAATTACATGCAGTGGTGTTTCCACTGGTGGAAATGAGGAAAAGGCTGATGCAGAGCTACTGATCAGAAAGGCGTCTAACAAGAGGGAGAGACTCAACCTGCAGAAAGAAAAAGATACTTTCATTGAAGCCAGGAAATATTTTGCTACTGTAGGAGCATCCACATCAAGGTCCATCATGGAACCAAAGGCTTATGATGAATTCAAACCATTCCTTCAAGCCTGCATTAAGCTACTACACAATAAGAAGGCGGTAGATAATCTCCAAGCCCTGATAGAGGGTTGTGCAGAAAAAGAAGTACCTCGAACGAAGATTAAGTCCATGAACAAGATTTATAAGCACAAGAAGAGAACTGGTTGGGAGATGCGCATGACTGTGCAGATTGGAGAGTATGAAATGGAACAAGTCATCCTGGATCTGGGGTCTGGTACAAATTTTCTACCTAAGAAAACCTAGCAGAATATTGGGTTGCCAAAGCTATAATGGTTCACCATTTAGTTATGCATCGATAATCAGCAAAAGAACATTCCACTTGGATGACTTCCACAAGTTGTGGTAGACATTGAAGGAGTAAAGGTATGCACGGATTTCGAAGTAATGCAAATTTGGGATGATGCAGATCCCTACCTTGCACTATTATGACTATATTCGGCCATTGATATGGGAGGCATCATCCACTTGAAGCGTAGAAGCATGATCATTGAGAATTACCGTACGTGGGTGATACTCCCAATGAATCCAGTATGTTAGCACTCATATTTTCCTTGAAGTTGTTGGGAAAAGGAAACGGGTCCGAGGTAACCACAAACCAACTTTTAGGTACAGAATCTAGCCAATTTGTACCCAGAGAGGGCTCTCTCTTTAAGTTTTAGTTTAGTTTTGAAAGATATTAGGCTAGTTATGAAAGTTTAGGGATTTTGATTGTGTTTCGGTGGTGGAATTCAATAGAAGAGGGGTATGACTGATTATTTTAGGCCATTGGGCTAATGGAGTCAAATAAAGATGGCTTAACTGGATCTAGTTTCTTAACAAGGGATGGTTTCACAGGGCAAGGTAATCAAATAGGGAAAAATTAAAGATCTAAAATGAATGGAATGGACTCAAAATGGGTGCAGGGAAATTAAGAATCCTTCAACATGTTCGAAGGAGGGAACTTGAATGATTATTAATAAAGAGAAATTAAGAATTCTTTACCAAATAATCAAAATGAATAAACTAGGAAACAGGAGCAATTAAGAATTCACTGTTCATACTAGTTCGGAGAAAAACATTAAGAATAACAACGATTGAAAACAGATTGCACTCAAACACTTTCTGAATTATTCTTTTTCATTTATCATTCAGATATGAAACATAGATGGTATAAATTAGGGGAATTTTGAGGTCCAAAATGGGCCTCCTAAGGAAATTATAAAATAATAGTGGAAAAAATCAAATAAGATTTGATGACATCATCAAATTTTAGAGGGAAAAATGAAAAAACTACTTTTTCAACTCATATTTTCAACTTATCTCCCAAATTTTTTACTCAAATTTCGAGTGGGAGTTCTTGTTAGATGTGAAATTTAATTCCTCATCCAAGGAGTACCCATGTTGCATACTTTCGATGGGTCCTACTACACGAAAAATGAGAAATACATAAAAAACGTGATTGTAATCACGTTTTTTTTATTTATTTCTCATTTTTCATGTAGCAGGGTTCATTGAAAGTATGAAACATGGGTACTCCTTGGATGAGGAATTAAATTTTGCATCCAATGAGTACTCCCACTTGAAATTTGAGTAAACATTGTGGGAGATAAGTTGAAAATACGAGTTGAAAAAGTAGTTTTATTATTTTATTATTTTTTAATATTTTTACCCTTTTATTTAAAAATTGGTAAATCATGCCCCATGGTTGACATCATCATCTTGAATCCTATTGGTTGTTATAAATTTTATTTTTGTTGTAAATTTTTCTTAGGAGGCCCATTTTAGACCTCAAAATTCCCCTAATGATAAATAAGTATAAAAATTTAAAACAAAAGAGATAGAAGACTTATTGATCGATTGTCTAACTCAAGAATCCTATGAAAATTCCTTTGCATCAATTATTTATCCAGCTAGCCATGCGAAATTTTTCCAACAACACTTTATTCCAAAATAATCAATATTACAGCAAAGTCTAGGAATCCACCACCCTCAATACTCTAATTGAGGGAGTATTTATACAAAAAAGTATAACAAATATCTCCTAATAGAGTGAGATATATTTTAGGATGACTTATTAATAAATTACAAGAAAATAGAGACATATAGTCTCGTAGATAGGAGAAAAGGTAACCGATGTTGTGCTATTTCTATTTTTATGAATGTGCTGGAGGCAGGCCCTCTGATTTGGCTTGTTGCTGTCTTCTTTGGTAACTCTGTGTTGGCTACTCTGTTTTTACTGATACTCTTTACCTGTTTGATCTCTGTTTATCTTTTCTACCCTTACTTACTGTAGTAAATAATCAAAATTCATCTAAGGATATTTTTACAAAATATCCAACATATCTTCCCACCATTGTGCTTCTAGTATTTTGGTTCTTTGAAGTTTTCTTAGGGTCTCATCAGTTTCTGTGTATCTGAAAAAAGTAGGCTAAATTGGAAATAAGTGCTTTACCTCATGTTCGAGATAAAACAAATTTTCCAAATTGTCATGAAGAATTTTGCCTATAGGCAACACTTTTGCTGCTGATGAACTTGTCGATGAACTGGCCTGGTTGTCTGCATACTTATTCAATTTATCAACATAGATTTGATGACTCATTAGTTTATCATGAGTAACTAAAGGACTTGGCAACCCTTTTCTTTGCAAAATATCAAATCTTTTCGTAAAAGCATTAATTTCCTCCTGCATATCATGGCATCTTATTTCTAAGTTTTTCATCAGAGTGCTTTTAGTAAAAACCTTTTTTACCTCCAAAATTGTCCCTGTTCGTTCTTCGATGCCTAGCTCCTCAAGCTGATATTTTTTCTTGGTATTTAAAAACTATATGAGCTCATTGGATTCTTCAGGTATATTCCCTAATTCTTCCCTTGCCTTTTGAACTTCTTCTAGATCTAGTTTAACTAAATCATTTTTCTCATATATTATTTGAATTGATGGCCACACATCATTTATTGATTGAGTGATGTTGGCCCAAAGAATTTATTTGATTTCTTTCGAAGGTTTCTCCGATGTGAGATCCTTTTCCAATGTTTTCACCAATTTTTCTAATCTGTTGATCTCTCTTGTCTTTTCTGCAACATTTATCTTTGAGAGATCATACTTTTGTTCCAAGGTAGTAAATTGTACCTTTGCTTTCTGGAGCTCTGTAACTTGGAGCTTCAATTCTTCCATTGATTTTATTAGTTCCTCAATACTTAAATTGGCAGTGTTTCCCTGTGCTAATCCTGATGAATGCCCTATTTTTTTTGTACCTGTGATCATTTCTGTTGTGGATGCAGTGATGTTTGACGCTAGCGTTGTCCCGAGGATAGAAGGGACTGTTGTTGAGACTACTGGTATCTCGTTGGGAGGTTGAGAGGTCGACTCTCCCAACTTGTCATTTAATGCTTTTTCAACTTCTTGTTCAGTCTCATTCAGTTGCTCATTAAGTTTTAAGAGAAAATCCATTAGCTCTTCTTCAGATTTTTGCTTTATTACCTCAGCATTCTGTGCATGCCTTGAAGGTGGTAGCTTTAATTGTTTCCTTAGGGCTGCAATATCATCATATTTCTTTTTTATCAAGGATTTTGTAGCCTTAACATCTTTGGGATTATGACCCAATCCAATATTTATTTCTTCCAAATTTTTTATTCTGTTATCCTTGGCCTGGGAAGAAGATTTTTCCATATGTAGTTGAGCAGTTGTATTATCCAAGGAATTTTGTAAGCATTAGGCCATCATTTACTTACCATTCAAGGTTGAATAAAACATCTCTCCAGTTTTTTTATGTAATTCAATCTGATCCGAAGGATGAATATCATTTTCCATAACTTCAAAATTGGTTCTAACATAATCTGCTGCTGTTTGAGGCTGCTGCACTTTAGGCTTGAAATGACTCATCACCATTTTACCTTCCTGGATGTCATAGGCTGCAATCAATCTCTGTTTATTTTTGGGGGCCATCTTCAAATATTGATTATAATATTGAAGTCTTCATGGATCATTTCTGGCTTTTATGTTTATAAATGTCTTTTTAATATCCCAAGCATCCTTTACTGGTGGTCTAAAGGATGATACTTCTACACTTTGCTGTCTTTCTAGCTCTTTTCTCTATGAGTTTGTGGATGTCCCACTGATTGTGAATGTTTTATGGCTATATAACCCTTCTCTCCTCTGACTATTAGTGGTCTGTTCAAAAAATTCTTCTTCTGAGATAGGATTTAATCTTTTCCTTTTGATACCAGGCTGTTATGAAAGTCCACTGATAGGGGTAGATATTTCTGCTTCCCTCTTTTTTCCTTTTTCCTCATTTTGGGGAGTTTGAAAGATTAGAGGTTTTTCCATATTGACCTGAGTGGGATAAATCTGCATTTGGGCCTGTTCCTTGGAAGATTCAGGCTGCTCTGACATTGTGAATTGCTCTATGACCTGTGTACTAGTCTCTTTTTCCTTACCTTTGGATGTTACTGTGGCTGGTGCGTTGGTTTCCTGCAAATGTTGCTGAGAGGTTCCAATAGAGGAAGGGCTAGTTCCTGGTCTTTGTACCTACCCAAAATAATCCAGGTCAAGTATTTTCTCAAGATCTTTCATAACATTCTCAACATTGACCCGTTCACTATCCTTTTCTACTAAGGTCCCTTCCATCCATTCAACCATGTTTGCAAATTGTTCAATCTCTGGAATCCTATGGTGAAGGTATGGTGACAATATGTTTTTCATTCTCCTATCACATATAAAGCTATTAGGGTCATAACGTACCCACCAAAAAAAAAAATTCAACCTGAGATAATCTTCTAAAATTCTTTCTACTTCTTTCCCTACATCCTTAGTCTTACAGACAAAAGGGCCTAATTGACTCTTGATTCCGAGCCGAGCTTTCTTCTTGGCACTATAAAAATTGACTAGGTATGAATTTATCATTTTTCTGAAGTATTCTAAGGCAAAGAGCCTCATCGGAACATAATTTGGTAGCTTGAAAGGATAGAGCTCACACCCATATATCCTAATTTCTGTATGATTCTTGTATAAGTACGAATCACCTACCCTGTATTGTTTGGAGAGCTGGAGGATTTTCTTCATATCATTATTGATCCTAGGAGGGGAAAATCCTGTTAATAAGGTGATTGCAGGGTGAAAAAATAGATCAATGAATTCATTGTAAGAATAAGGGGACTCAAAGGAATTATGGAAGATTGCAGACCAAAAGATTACAGACCTTGGATTTCCTTTGGTGTCAAGTTTCATGACAGGGAAGGGGAAATTCTCTGACTGATCATAAAGCATAAGATGTTATATAAAAATGGAGTATTTGAAAACTCTTTCATTTTCCAATCCCATGAACTGGTCATGAATCTTATCAGCAATGTAGGAGGCAAAGTCATATTTGATAGCAGGGGGCTGTCCAGGAGTAAAATTTGACAACAACACTAGGGTTAACTTATCAACGTATTCACTAGTGTTGAAACCCATTACAGAAGATATCATAATCACTATAAGTCTGCCCATATCTGTGAAAAAGGTATATCCATAAGGAGGTGGGCCTTTGGGTTGATGTTCTTGTAGCATGAAAGTTTGACAGAGGCAATTCAGTTCTTCTTGGGATAAATTTGTGGATTTTTCAAGTAAATCTCCCATAGAAATGGGATTCAGGGCTTGACCGAGGTGAAATTGTAACATTTCATTGATGGATTGAGCAGTTATTGGAAAAATAATGGTTTGACTTGGGGACATAACTGCTCGTTGATTAGGGTCGTAATTCGCATGCCAGTGATAAATTATTTCAAGAAAAACATGAACTGAGGGTAAAAAATACATAGGAATATTGTGTTAGAGTCAGTCTTTACAGCCCTCCGTCAGAGATCATTTCTCTATTTGCATTTCATTGTTTAGGTGTCTCATCCCGCTCGTTCATCTGCATTCCGTTAGGGGCATGAAATTGACTGACGGAAGGGTTGGTTCTCTTGTTTTCCCTCATGCTTGTACCTGCTGGGTTAGTCAAAATTTCTCCAAAATCATCAAAGTTCATTTTAAGTCATTTGCAGTCATAAATGATTATTTTTGTCAAAAAGAGTATTTTGGTTTTTGAGTCTAGGGTTTAGTCTTTTGACATGTTCAATAAATGCCCACAGGCCATGAGGAGGATTTCAATAAGTTTTCAATTCAATGCTTTTCATCATCATATATATTTGAAGACATTTCTTGTTCAAAACTCTGTTTTGAATAAGAAATTGTCGATTTCATTTTTTGTAATAAGATGTATTTTTCCGCCATGGAGACTTCAAAGCAGGCTCTGGTTTTTCTTTTGCCAAACATCAATGCCAACATCCCTGAAAAAATCAAAGCCACTGCCTACCCTGCCCCAACTTGAACTCTGCAAGATTTGGCCTCATCCCCAAGCCCAAAAAGTGATTTTCCCCTTTTTCCAACAAAAACCCCTAAAAATCAAAATCAAACTCTCCTATTTGTTTATCTAGCCTAAGATCAGTTGTTGTTTTAGTCATCTCAAGCCCCTTTGAACATTTTCATTGAGATTGACCCAGAGAGAGCCCTCTCCTGTCCTCGTAGGGCTAGCTACGAGGCTAAGCGTGGTTTGGTGTTGTCCTTCTTCTGCCTTATTTCAGCCTAAGGTGGATTTGGGAACTAACATAGTGGCGACCATACTGGGGAAGAAAATGGTTTTCTTGTTGATGTTATTTGCTTCATAAGTTAGAGACGGAGTCTGAAGTCACGCCAGGTAGCTTTCGAAACTCTTTTTCCTTGCATTAGCGGAAGTAGATAAACATTGCTTCAGTCAATCTCCAGTTTAGCTTGTGAATGAGACATTTTCCTTGTGAGTTACCCCAGTATATTACATCGTTCTGGACTTTTGGATGATTGAGTCTAGAATTTGACAGGCTGAATAGATTGTTTTGTCCTTTAATTTTTGAATAGATCAACACACTGGCTTCCAGAAGACATACTAGATCGAATCCTGATCCAAATCCACCTCCAGTGTATGAGAATCCCAATCTGATTCCAAGAATTTTCCGTCGAGAAGCTCCTGTGTTTCCTCTGTTTAAATCTCATTCATACCCTACTGTATTTGAATACATCGAAGACATTGAGTTTGATGATCAGTTCGAGTTATCCTTGTTTGAAACCAAATCTGAAAGTGCTACTAGTTCTACCATCATAAATCCTGAATTCATTAAGTATCTTGAGATTGAACAAGCTAATCGATCCATTGATAATTACATTTTGAATCTTCAAAACTCTATTATGGCAACGAATATTCCTAAGTTTATTGAATCTGCTTCTGAAACTCTTGGTCCATCAGTAATTACATCTGATTCACAAGTTCACGCTGAGCCTTCTTTTATTCCTACCATTCCAGTGCAACCATTGATATCTGATTAGCAATCAGCAGTAGTTTCTCCTCCACCTCCACCATATACTCCTCGCACACCTACTGTTCCCTCTCCACCCGTTTCTCCAAGACAGATCATAAATCCATTGAGAGCCATGGCTGCTAGATTTGCACCTCTCGTTTTGCCAGAAAATTTGGATCTTATGCCCATTGATTATCAGAGTAAAATTCCTTTGTTCGATGGTACTCCTCAAAGTGTACCCACTCAGCAGCATATTGTTATAATGACAGACTTTTTGGACCTGCATGAAATTGATGAAGAGAATGTCTCCATGAGACTGTTTGTCCAAAATTTTGGAGGTGAGGTATGCAAGTGGTTCAGAGCTTTACAGCCCGTAAGTATTAATACATTGGAAGAGCTTTAGAGACAGTTTCTAGATTGGTGGGAGATGAAGAAAGATCCACTGCAAATCACTTCTGAGTATACTAAGATCAAGCGCAATCTTAGACTAGATAAACAAATAAGAGGGTTTGATTTTGATGACTTGAGGCCTTCTAAGAAGTCAGCTTTGTTAAAATTCCCAGATGGTTTTGATCCAGAGATGGCTTATTCATTACGAGATAGAGATCCGCCTACTTTAGAGGACATGCAGAAGATTGCCGTGAGTGTTGAGGCAAACTTGAATGATAAGAGAGCTAGGCTGAAATCAGAGAAGAAAGTTGTGATAAAAGAAGAAGCTTCTACATCTACAGATAAGATACTTCGCGAAATGGGAAAGATGTTCGAAAGGCTCACTATTGATAAGCCTGAACCACAAGTTCGGAATCCTAACTTTCGTGGTCAACAGCAGCCCCAATTCAGGATCAAGCAACGAGAACAGCGAGCGCAAGAACCAGCAGTCCAGTAGCAAGTAAAGACACCTCTTCCGCAGAATTTTGTTGGTCAAGATTCAGATGATGAAGATGATGTAGTGGGGGAGGAAAATCATTTCTTTATTCCTGACGATTTTCCCATTTATATCACCGAAGATGATGAGTATGAAGAAAGTTCAGCGGTACAAAGAGATGAGGATTTTATCCTAACAAATGATGCAGCCCTTGAGGAGGAGTCGGATGAGTATCAGAGAGGATATATGAATGCATTGTCAGCTCAACAGAAGAAATATTCTCTTAGAAATAGAGATGTACCAGTCAATCCCATTCAGAAGAGGAAGGAAGTTTCAGCGCCTAAAAATGATTCACCTATTGCACAAAAGAAAGCAAAAGAGGTAGTTGATCCCGCTGCCACTAAGTCGTCATCAGCAGAAAAATAAAATCAACCAATTGCATTGAGAGAGAAGGTTGAAAATAAAGATGTTCCAGCTAAAGAGATCAAAAAGACTTCAGCTTTTAGTTTGGAGAATGAGATTTCGAAATTGAAGGTATCTATTCCCTTGACTGAACTAATGAGGAACAACAGTTATAAAGGTCAGGTTTCTAGAATTTTGAATTTCGATCCCATGTTTGACATGGTGAATATTGAAGAGGATCAACCAGAACTGATATTTGGACCAGCTTTAGAGGGTGAGTCTCCGGACAGCAAAGTCCCTCCTTTTTATATCAGTCTTCGGTTGCATGAGTTTGTGTTGCATAACACCATGTTCGATTTCGGTTCTTCCCATAACCTTATGCCGAAAGCAATCATGGAGAAGTTGGGTTTAGAAATTACCAGGAAGTACCACGATCTTTATTCATTTGATTCTAGCAAAGTGAGATGCATTGGGCTCATTAAAGACTTGGTTGTAAGTTTGGATCAGATTCCTACAAAGAATGTTTTGATGGACGTTGTTGTAGCAGACATTCCTCTGAGATTTGGTATGTTTCTTTCCAGATCTTGGGGAGTAAAATTGAAAGGGAAATTACAGTTATATTTCTCCTATGCGAAAATTCCTGTGTTTGGCCAAATGAGAAAGTTGTATCAGGAACAAAAAATGAAGTATATTATTACCACTAAGGAGAAACCTGTTAATCATCCGCTTAATTATGTACATACAGATCTAGAGTCTTTTGTTTTGTTTGCCCATAGTTTTAATGATGTAGATAGTCAGTTAGTTCAAGCAGAAGATATCCCAGAGATTACCGATAATTTCAGAGAAATTTTTCAGAAAGAAAGGCAGCTACCGGAAAGCACAGTTGAGCAATCAGCTAAAGATAGTGGACAGCAAGCAGAAAAAACAGAGCTACCGCAATTTCAGCACTTAGAGGATGATGAAGAGGGTCTATGGACCATGGATTTCGATGGTGCCATGGGCAGTGATGGTTCTGGGATTGGTATTTTGGTACGCAGTCCTTTTTCCGCTCCAACAAAGATATCGAGCAATGTACGGGTATGTTCTTACAAGTTGGCATTTGATTGTTCGAACAATGAGGCTGAGTATGAAGCTCTGATTGCTGGCCTAAAGATTCTTAGAAAGCTGAAAGCTAAGAGAATTTCAGTCTATGGCGACTCTGAATTGGTGATTAAGCAGGTAAAGGGAGAATATAAAATGAAACATCCATGGATGCGGGCTTACCGGAACGCTGTCCTTGATATTTTGAAGCAGTTTTCAGATTACACCTTGACTTGTATTCCTCGCATTCAAAATGGAATTGCAGATGCGCTTGCCAAGGCAACAAGTAACTTGAAAATACCAATGAATTCAAGTAATAAATTCGAGATCCATGTGAAACACCGTCCTACCATCCCAGATAATCAAAGATGTTGGCATGTTTTCCAGGATGATGATGAGATTAATGATTTTCTGCAAAGTAAAGGTAAGTTCAAAGATACCTCAGTCGATATGGAATTTGATGATGGTGATGATGTTCAAGTTAATAAAATGGAAGTGTTACAGCTAAAAGATAACATTATTCCTAAAGGTTTGATACCTTTATAAGAACTCTTCGATCAGGATGATGTGGCCAAAAAACCAACTTTACGACCGACTGAAAAAGGAGTAGAGGATGTAAATATTGGGACAGCTGAAAACCCCAAAATGGTAAAATTATCCAAATCATTGTCACCAGAGGGAAGAGATGAATATGTGAGTTTGTTTTCTTCCTTTGCTGATGCTTTCGCTTGGGATTACTCAGATTTAAAGACGTATGACACTAATATCATTCAGCATACTATCCCTATTAAGCCTAATCAGAAGCCTTTCAGAAAAAAGTTAAGAAGAATCAATCCCAAATTGCTACCATCGATTGAGAAAGAGGTAAACAGGTTGTATAAAGCAGGAATCATTGTTCCTATCAGATTTTCTGATTGGATTTCAAACTTAGTGCCAGTGCGGAAAAAGACAGGTGAGATTAGATTGTGTATTGATTTCAGAAATTTGAACAAGGTGTCATTGAAGGAAAATTATCCATTGCCTAAGATGGATCATATATTGCAGCGAGTAGTGGGTGCATCTCGGATGTCACTACTCGACGGGTATTCTGGTTATAACCAAATCTTGGTCCATGAGGACGATCATGACAAAACAGCCTTCACCACTCTGTGGGGGACATTTCACTATGCCAAGATGCCATTTGGTTTGAATAATGCTGGTGCAACCTTCCAGCGGGCGATGGACATGGCTTTTGCGAACGAAAAAGATGTTTTCCTTGTTATATACCTTGATGATTTGACTGTCTTTTCCAATTCCGATGAAGAGCATATGTATCACTTGAAATTTTTTTTTCAGAAGTGCAGAAAATATGGTGTCTCGCTTAATCCTAAGAAGAGATTATTCGCCATGGATGAAGGTAAGTTACTTGGTCACATTATTTCCAAAGATGGAATTCGTATTGATCCGGCACGTGTTGAAGCAATCCAGCAAATTGACCCTCCTAGGAACAAGAAAGAAATTCAGTCTTTTAACGGTAAAATGAACTTTCTACGTCGTTTTGTTCCTAACCTTGCTGAGCATTTGAGAGAAATAAAAAATATGCTGAAAAAGGACAGCCAAGTGAAGTGGACAGAAGATGCGGTAAAGTCCTTTGATTTGGTGAAGTTGGCACTATCTTCAGCTCCGGTGTTAATCAGCCTGGATTACACTCAAGATTTCATTTTGTTTTCTTTTGCTTCAGAACACACCATGACAGCTGTGTTAATGCAGAAAATAGATGGACATGAGAAGCCCATAGCATTTTTCAGTCGAACTATTAGAGACGCAACCCTGAAATACAACATCATTGAGAAGCAAGCTTTGGCACTGGTAAAGGCATTGAAGGATTTCCGGGTATACATTTTGCATTCTCATATTTTAGCTTATGTTCCTAACGCTGTCGTGAAAGATGTTTTAGTACAGACTGATCCAGAAGGAAGATGCGGTAAGTGGATCGTAGCTTTGCTGGAATATGATGTGGAAATAAAGCCCACGAAACAGATCAAGGGATAGGGACTGGCGAAACTTATGGCTGAATCCAATTTCCACGCATTAGACATAAATCTGATTGCTGTTATGTTTGATGAAGATGAGGAGAATTCACCACTTCAGGTATCGGAAATTTTTGTTGATTCCCCATGGTATTCAGATATCATCTATGTTCTTCAAAATTTGTCATCACCGCCCGGCATGAGTAGAAACAAAGGTAGGACCTTGAAGCTGAAGGCTGCAAAATTTTGTATTTTGAATTCTGCACTTTATTGGAAGGATCCAGGTGGTGTGTTATTGAATTGTTTGGTGGAGGAAGAAGCGAAGAAGGTAATGGAAGATTTTCACAAAGGAGATTGCGGCGGTCATCATTTTTGGAAGACAACTGCCAATAAGATTTTGAGAGCTGGGTACTATTGGCCGACATTGTTTGCTGATGTCTATAAAACAGTCAAAGGCTGCCATGAGTGCCAAATTTTTGAAGGAAGACAAAAATTACAGCCATTGCCACTCAAGCCTATCGAGGTAAGCACCCCTTTCCAGCAGTGGGGTTTGGATTTCATCGAGGAAATCCATCCTCCTTCCTCAGGACAGCATAGATGGATTCTAACAGCCACCGATTACTTTACAAAATGGATCGAAGCAGTGCCCACAAGGCAAGCCACCGACTCGGTAATTATTTCTTTCCTTGAGAACCACATTTTATCTCATTTCGGTTGCCTGAGTAAATTGATCACAGATAATGCAGCGACTTTTAAATCAAGGAAGATGATTGAGTTTTGTGCGAAGTATAAAATCATTCTAGGGCATTCAACCGCCTACCATTCGCAAGGAAATGGTTTGGCAGAATCTTCCAATAAGTCTCTAGTCAATATCATTAAAAAGTTGTTGGACATCAATAAGAAGAGTTGGCATAAGAAGCTAGTGAATGCACTATGGAATGATCGGGTAAGTCAAAAGAAGTCAATTGGTATGTCTCCTTTCGAGTTGGTTTATGGAGTAGATACAGTTTTTCCTACTTCACTTGTTGTTCCGGTGGTCAAGCTTCTTCAAGAAGTTGATAGTGAAGAAATTCATATGCAAAGAAGGATAAATCAGATGATTCACTTGCAGCAAACGAGAGAAGAGGTCTTCCAGAATACATTTAAGTTGCAGGAAAGAATCAAAAAGATCTATGACAGGAAAGCGAAGGTAGATAAATTCCAGTTGGAAGAGGTGGTACTAAAGTGGGATGCTAGGAATGAAGACAAAGGTAAACACTGTAAGTTTGACAATCTCTAGAAAGGTCCATTCAATATTGCAGCATATCGAGGTCAGAATGCATTTCTGTTGAAGGAGATGAACGGTGAAGACTGTCCAGGAGGGCCAATCAATGGTCGGCTGCTCAAGCGGTACCATTTTTGAGTATTTTCTGCAGTTTACATTGCCATTGTATATACCATTGTATTTCAAATTTCATTGTAAGTGTGCACTGTAGTCTTTTCTTCAGTCTGGGGCCCGAAGTAAAGGCTATAATTCTGAAGAAGGATTTTTAGTTTTGGTTGAGTCTGTTTAGTCGGTTTTTTTCAGTCATTTCTAGTTTAAGAGTTGAGTCAATTTAAGTTAAATTTTCAGTCAAATGAATCCTAGTCAACAGTCTTGAGTTGTTTTGTCAAATAATGGATTCCATGGCCCAATGGATGAAGGCACTGGTCTGCTCTCCCAAAGATCTGTCGTTCTTGGCACCTCCAAGGATCTACCATCCCCATTGGAGCCAATGTTAGAGTCGGTCTTTACAGCCCTCCGTCAGAGATCATTTCTCTATTTGCATTTCATTGTTTAGGTGTCTCATCCCACTCGCTCATCTGCATTCTGTTAGGGGCATGCCATTGACTGACGGAAGGGTTGGTTCTCTTGTTTTCCCTCATTCTTGTACCTGCTGGGTTAGTAAAAATTTCTCCAAAATCATCAAAGTTCATTTTAAGTCATTTGCAGTCATAAATGATTATTTTGGTCAAAAAGAGTATTTTGGTTTTTGAGTCTAGGGTTTAGTCTTTTTACATGTTCAATAAATGCCCACAGGCCCTGAGGAGGATTTCAATAAGTGTTCAATTCAAAGCTTTTCATCATCAGATATATTTGAGGACATTTCTTGTTCAAAACTCTGTTTTGAATAAGAAATTGTCGATTTCATTTTTTGTAATAAGATGTATTTTTCCGCTATGGAGACTTCAAAGCAGGCTCTGGTTTTTCTTTTGCCAAACATCAATGCCAACATCCCTGCAAAAATCAAAGCCGCTGTCTACCCTGCCCCAACTTGAAATTTGCAAGATTTGGCCTCATCCCCAAGCCCAAAAAATGATTTTCCCTTTTTTCCAACAAAAACCCCTAAAAATCAAAATCAAACCCTCCTATTTGTTTATCTAGCCTAAGATCAGTTGTTGTTTTAGTCATCTCAAGCCCCTTTGAACATTTTCATTGAGATTGACCCGGAGAGAGCCCTCTCCTGTCCTCGTAGGGCTAGCTACGAGGCTGAGCATGGTTTGGTGTTGTCCTTCTTCTGGCTTATTTCGGCCTAAGGTGGATTTGGGAACTAACAGATTGGATTCCCATAGTCCAAAAACATCAGATCCATTCAGGTAATTATCTCTGCATCGGCAAAAGATTCTGAGAGGATTTTCGCTACAGGTGAGGTCTTTTATCTGGAAATCCCTATCCACTAGAGGCAGATAGTCTAAATATTTATGGGGGGCATTCAGAGGTACAACATTCAAAGCCACAGGGGTTTCCATTTCTGGTTCTTGTGGATTCAGAAAGGAATTTGGGTTTTTAGTGGAAAAGTGGGCAAAATTACAAGTCTTGGAACTTATGGAGTGAAACAAAGACCGGATTGAATTATTTTTTAGTCTTTTTCTGTGGAATTAAAGTGTAAAACCAAGACTTGTAGGGTTTGGTAGAAATTGGATAAATACCTGTGTTCCGAGAAGTGAATAGTGATGAGAACAGGTGTAGGAAACTGTTGACAGGTTCTAGACTGGTTCGGCTACAAGTTTCTTAGCAAGGTGGCGGTTGGAAATCTTCGATAGTTGGCTTTCACGTTCTTCGCATGGGAACACTGGTCGCAGCACAGAATAATGAAAATGATGTTTTATTCGTTTTATTAACAAAATCAAGGTTGGCAGGGTTTTATTTTCGGGCGGATGACATACGCAGGAAAGGGTAGTTTGTCGTATGTGAAGGGCGGTAAGCGGTATGTATCGCACCGCTTTTGGGGATGGGTAGTATTCAGCTAGGAGCCAGTGATTCCATAGATCATGCGATGCGTGGCAAGGTACTGTTTGTAAAACCACTCCGTGATCACGCGCTATCGTTCGGTCGTGGAGGGCCATGCGATATGGATGACAGCCGTTGGTTGTGAAGGGGTTGATCGGACGGTTATCGGGGACACGAGATGACGGGTGTTTAACAAGGGCAGGCCCAATACAATCAAAGATTATTTAATCATATCGGGGGGAATATGATTGGTCGGGTAAGTTATTAATTAACCATGGGGGTTAATTAACTCTTTTTTGATGTTAACACTATTTTATGGTTATATTTCAACCAAGGGGCGGGATACATAATATCTGGGGATTTTGCATAGTTAAAATAATACGGGAATCGGTAAATTTTATAAGGAAATAAATAATAAAGTTAAAAGTTAATATGTGAAAGTGAATGAAAAGCGCTAAGTATAAAAACATTTAGAATTGTGTATTTAACTTAGGCTTAAATGAAAAAGGGATTTTTAATGGGATAGTGTGTAATTTTCCTTAGTAAAATAGAATTTTACTTAGGAAAAGACTTATGGAAATAAATGAATGACTTATGGATGGTTTTAAGTACTTAGGCTTTTAAATTATTGGGCCGAGGGTCTGGTCCCTCCAAAAGTCAAGGAAATGCCTTTAGCCCCTCTAATTTTCAAATGCCTTAGTACTTAGGGGAAATTAGTGAAATTTTTAGGGAAAAATGAGAAGGGAAGTTAATCATTTGACTTTGTTTTGCTTGAAATTCTTCCAGTGTAATGTCTGCCTTGCACTTGTGATGAAAGTAAATATTAACACATTTAGAGCCATAATCCATCACATGTAATTCTGCAACATCATCTACCTACCCTACCTACTTTAACCTAGCATTTTTTCTTCTTTATTAGGGTGCACTTAGACTGGCAAACCCTTATCACACTTTCTTTTCTTTTACATGTAGAAATGTATCTAAGTATAACCTTATTACATCCAAGGGCTAAAATTAAGTTGTTGAGCTCCTTATATTTACTCCACCTATCTACTTATCTGCCAAGATTAAACAGTTTGTTCAGATTTTATTCTCTATCTCTAAAACATAAAATTCAAACGTGAACTAGCCAAGCTTAAACTGTTTGAATATTCACTAATTGTGGCATAAAAAACAAGTTGCACACAGTTTGTATATTACATAAGAGCAAAAAGTAGTGGAATTTATACTTGCACACTTTCCTTGGCCTTTCTTTTGGTGGGGTTCATTTTCTTTTACTTTTTTGGCCATTTTTTATTCTTTTCACCCTTTGATTTTTCTTTTAGGGTATACCCTTTTTACATTTTTTAAATTTTTTTGATTTTTTTGACAATATGGAAAACCTTTGCAAGAAGGAAAGGTATGACCATATTACATAGCCCATCAAGTCAATCATGATATATGACACCTATTTGTATAGGAGTATAACACTAGCTCCACTTGGGGATGGCTTTTTCTAGTGAAAATTCAAGAACAGCAGGTCAGTTGGCCTCAGAATGATTTTGACTGAACTATGGAATCTTCTTCTGCTTGTTGCTTTATTGTATGTATGACAATGATACTTCTGAAGCTTAGAGCCTTCTCTTTTGGCTTCAACTTTAGCAAGTTACTATCCAATCAAAAATGTGACATTACAAAGGATATAGTATGTACATGTTAAAAATCAGGATACTTTAATAAGTAGGATCAAAGTAATGTTTCAACATTCGATCATTAACTAGCCCATCTTCAGTTTTTGTGCGATCCAAGTTTTTCAAATAATATGTGTTGTTTACTTTTAAGGCATAGATAATATAAGGTCCTTTCCAAAGGAACTCAAACTTCCCATGTTTTCCCTTATCCTCTCTTCTGGAATCTCATCTTAATACTTTGTTTCCAAGTTGGAAATCTTCTACCTTGGTTATTTTATCAAATATCTTCTTAAGCTTATCCTGCAATAATTGGGATCTTTGATATACTTCCTCTCTGGTCTGCTGCAAATTGATGGTCTGGTTTATCCTCCTTTGAATATCATTTGCTTCAACTTGAGCTTCTTGAAGCAATTTCATTACAGGAACTCCTAAAGATGAAGGAAATACAGCCTCCATGCCATAGACTAACTCATAAGGACTAGTCCAAATAGATTTTTTGGTGGTGAGTCTGTCTGCCCATAGTGCATTTGTAAGTTTCTTGTGCCAATTTTTCTTGTTTTCCTCCAATAATTTCTTAATAATATTAATGAGACTCTTGTTGGAGGACTCAGCCATTCCATTACCTTGAGGGTAATAGACTATGGAATGACTTAAGGTGATATGATATTTTTTACAGAAACTTATCATCTTCTTGGATTTGAAGGCAACAGCATTATCAGTTATGATTTTATCAGTTCAGCCAAACCTAGATAATATGTTGGTTTCTAAGAATCCTATGATCATAGTGTCATTGGCTTGTCTGGAAGGAATTACTTCTATCCATTTGGTGAAATAGTATATGGCAGTGAGGATCTATCTGTGTTGTCCAGAAGAGGGAGGATGGATTTCTCCAATAAAGTCCAGGCCCCATTGTTGGAAGGGTTTTTCGGCGGAAATTGGTTTCAAGGGTAAAGGTAATAGTTTTCTATTGCCTTCAAAAATTTGACATTTATGGAAAGCAGTGACAAATTTCTTTACATTAGTGAACAACGTTGGCCAATAAAATCCAGCTCTTAGGATCTTGTCGGCAGTTGATTTCCAGTAAAGGTGTCCACAACAGTCTCCTGCATGAAATTCTTGGAGAGCCTTGTTAGCTTCATCTTTTAATAAACAATTCAATAGAATACCTTCATGATTTTTCCAAAAAAGAACATTATCTAAAATACAAAACTTTGAAGATGTCATCTTTAAAAATCTTTTCTTTGTTCTGGATAACCCTAGAGGAGCTTGCAGGTTTAATAGTACATAAATTATATTAGCATACCAAGGTGACTCTAATAAGGCCTGACTAATTTGTGGAGTCACCATCTCCTGTTCGTTATATAGTTCATTAATGTCCAGGGCTTGACAATTTGTTTCTGTCATGAGTTTCACCAGTCCCTGTCCTTTTATACGCTTTGTAGGTTTTATTTCAATATCATACTTTAATATGGTAGCAATCCATTTACCTCTTTTGCCCTCAATTCCATCCTGAGTTAGGATGTCTTTGACAACAACATTTGGTACATAGGCTATCACATGGGAGTACAATATGTAGATTATAAAGTCTTTAATGGCTTTTACAAGTGAAAAAGCTTGTTTTTCCATGATGTTGTATTTTAATGATGCATCCCTCAGTGCTTTACTAAAAAAGGCTATAGGTTTCTCACATCCTTGATCATCATTTTTTAATAAAACAACTTCTATAGTGTGTTCTGATGCAAATGAAAATATTATGAAGTCTCTATCAAATTTTGGACTGGTAAGGACCGGTGTTCTGGTCAAAGCCATTTTAATTTCTTCAAATGCTTGTTTGGCCTCTACTGTCCATTTAATACTTGAATCCATTTTTAACATATTGTTAAGAAATCTAATTAGTTCAGCTAAGGTAGATATGAATCTTCTCAAAAAATTTATTTTTCCTAAGAAAGCTTGAAGTTCTTTGACATTTATAGAGTGAGGTATCTGCAGTATAGCCTCTATTCTAGCAGGATCAATTCTAATACCATATTTGGAGATGATATGGCCCAAGAGTTTACCTTATTCCAGACCAAACAAGGACTTCTTGGATTCAAAGAGATACCATATTTTCTGCAATTTAGGAATACTTGCCTGAGATGGTCCAAATGCTGTTGATCTGATTTAGAAAAAGCAGTTAAGTCATCCAGATATATAACAAGAAAATCATGAATTTCTTTTGCAAATGTGATGTCCATTGCTCTTTGCAAGGTTGATCCTGCATTTTTATGTCCAAATGGAATTTTAGCATATTTGAATGTGCCCCATGGTGTTGTGAAAGCTGTTTTCTCCTGGTCATCAGGATGGACCAGAATCTGGTTATACCCTGAGAACTCATCTAAAAGTGAAATCCTAGAAGCACCTACTACCCATTGTAAAATGTGATCCATCTTGGGTAAAGGGTAATTATCCTTCAAAGAAACCTTATTTACATTTCTTAAATCAACACATAATATGATTTCTCCAGTTTTCTTCCTAGTAGGTACTAAATTAGATACCCACTCTGAAAATCTTATGGGAGTAATTATCCCTGCTTCATACATACGTTTGATTTCTTTTTCAATTAAGGGTAGTAGTACAGGGTTAATTCTTCTGAGTTTTTGTTTGAACAGTTTCTGATTTTCTTTCAGAGGTATTGTATGCTGAATTATAGAGGTGTCATATGATTTCAAGTCTTCATAGCTCCAAGAAAAGACATCCTGGAATTCTCTCACTAATTCAAGATATTTTAGTTTTTGGTCAGGGGGAAAAGATTTAGATAACTTTATCATTTTTGGATTTTCTTTAGTTCCCAAGTTATATTCCTCAATATCTTCTTTTAATGGTTCCATTTTAGGTTTCTTCGGAATATCGTTAGAATCAAAGAGATCTTCTAGAGGAGTTAATCCTTTAGGAAAATCATTGTCTTTTAAATTAATGACCTCGGATTCTCCTTCCAGAATCTCATCAAAATCCATTTGTTTAAGATCCTGCATTTCTTTTTTGGTGAACTTTGTTGGATGAAGAATTTGAATTTCACTTTCTTCTGAAATGTCTATTTCTGGCTCATTTGTTTGATCAAATTCAATAATTGTATCTTCATCTATGTTACTGTTAGAAAATTCTTTGTCTAAAGTTAGGAAATTGTTAATCTGCTCATCACTTGCAAACACTTGCCAGTTCCTAAAATTATCAGGTATGGCTGGTCTGTGTCTAATCTCGGGTGTGAACTGATGATCAGGTTCGAATGGTAATTTACAGGTGCTGGAAAACATTGCCAAACTATGGGTGTGCAAGTTTTGTTTTCTTGGGATTTTAGCAAGTTGAGCTTGTAGAAAATTATTGAGTATCTCTACAACTTTTCCTCTATATTCTCTCAATATGGGATAATTTTTTAGATAGTGTCCTTTGATCTGTTGAATGATTAAATCAGAATCTCTTATGACAGATACTCTAATTTCCCCTAATATTTTAACAAGTTTAAGAACTAGCAAACGAGCTTCATATTCTGCCATATTATTGGTGCACTTAAAGTTTAATCTGTAGGCATGGCCTTCAGCATGATCATTTTCAATGTTGTGCACCCAAATTCCTGCTCTTGCTCCTAATTTGTTAATTGAACCATCAAATTCTAAATGCCAAAGATTCCATGTTCATAATTGGTATCAGGAGTCTCGGGAACATTTTTAATAGTGAGATATGGTTTTTACTTTATTCTGGTTCCTCTTGGGTATTTGATGTTTCATTGTTCTCAGAGATTTCCTCGATTTGAACACTAGATTTTTCATTTGAAATTTCTTTTGGTTCTGCTGCTAAAACTTCTAATTCAGTGGGAGTATCAATTTCAACATTATAAAGAATAAATGAATCCATATCAGAGTGTACTGAGTAGATAGCGAAATTTTTGGGTTTCTCCTGACTACTGACTACATATTTCATTAAAGTTTCTCTGTATATTTTCTTTGGGTGTCTGAACACTGAAATAGTAGCGTATGACATGTCCAATTGAAGAGATCCATGAAGCTTTGCACCCCAAGATCTGGACAATATCATGCCATATTTTGGAGGAATATCTACTACTACTATGTCCATCAAGATTGTTTTTGCAAGGTATTGAACCAGTGAAACACACAAGTCTTTGATTAATCCTAAACATATCACTTGAATTGAATAAAAATAAAAGAGTTCTTTGTATGGCCTAGTGATATCTAGGTTTAATTTCTCCATTACAGATTTGGGCATTAGATTGTGAGATGCCCCGGAATCAAGCATGGAATTATTTAGTATTTTATCATGAATTTTTAAACTTATATAGAATGGAGGAGTTCCTCCATTAATAGGTTTTCCATTTACTTCAGGGCCAAAGAGTAATTTAGGTTGGTCATCAAAAACGTTTACTGAGTCTTCACTTCGAGTGATCTTGAGTAATCTATTGATTTGACTTCGGTAGACATCATATTTAGCTATAATGGAACAGATATTTTTAAATTTCCTACTTCATCCTCCAGATTAAAAAAAAATTCAGTCTGAGTTCTTGTATTTCGGAAAGTTGGATTCTCTTTATCTTTTGTGTTTTCTGTATTTTTCTCCTTCTCAGGAGTGAGGTTGTGGGCTGAGGTTGTTTTCAAATCAACTTCCGAAGGTTCTTCTACATTTCCTTTGGGAGGAAAAGTATTGGAGAGTTGTATTTTATTAGGTTGATTATCGGATACATCTTCAATAATTGGGTTAGTAGGATTAGGATCTTATCTAGAAAGAATATGTACAGGGGTAGTATTGGTTTTACTTTTGAGGGGCTATTTTGTAGCATTCAGTTTATTGGTTTCAGGGACATCAATTCTTCTGCTCCTCAGATTATATTGCTTGTGGACTTCATAAATGGATGTATCATATCCCTCCTTGAAGTCAAATGATTCTCTTGACTGAGTTTGGAATTGTTTGAGAATGTGAGCTTCTTGATCCTCTTGGGTCAAGAAAACTTCCTATTCGTTATTGCGTCCAGTTAAGTTGTTTATTTGAGTATCTTCTATTGGTTCATTAGAATTTGAGGCTTCAGCATAATTTTCTTGGAACGAGGGCCTAATGTTTTGGTCAGGACCAGTTTTTCTAGTGTTTTGGTTTTGGTTCTCTCTGAAATTTGGATTTCTCCCAGTATTGCTCGGTTGAGCATCCCAAGGATATTTCCTTTCAATTGTTTCTACTCTATCTCCTGGCCTTTCCATCCCTTTAATAATAGCATCTAGTTTTTGTTCAAAGGCTTAGGGTTCTTCTTTTGATGGTATTCTCCTTTCACTTCTGGCTTTAGTGCGTTTGGATATCAGGTTGGCTTCAACACTGACAGCTATACTTTGCATATCTTCTAAAGTCCTAGGAGATCTTTCCCTAAGTTGGTATGACATATCAGAATCAAATCCATCAGGAAATTTGATTAATGCTAAATCTAGAGGAGGGTTGAGGTTTTGGGGAATACCATTGTAAACATTATTGAACCTAGTGCAGTAATCTTGCACAGTTTCTTGTGTTCCTCTTTTCAGGTTTTCATATTATGATAAGATTTGGAGAGGATCCTTCTTCTTTTCCCATCTGTTTAAGAATGTTCTATAAATATCTTTTGGGTCTGTGATACTTTTTGCAGGAAGGGTTATAAACCAGGTTCTAACTTCTCCAGTCAGACTTTGAACAAATATTCTCATTCTTACATCAGTAGCATCTATTTCATATATTTCAAAATAATCAGTCATTTTTTTAGTATCCTGTTGTGCAGTGTAGTTACCAGAACCATCAAATGGAGTGATTTTATTTTGGTAGTCTTAGGGCATAGCCCCTGGATTGGATGGTAATACCAAGGGAGCAGTTGAGGTTGATCTGGGAGTGGTCGATGGAGGGGTAGAGGAGGTGGTTTGAGGTTGAGATGTTTGAGGAAATGTTGATGAATTTGGAGAGGCTGTAGTGATCACAGAAAGATTTTGTGTTCCTTCAGAGGTAAGCTCAGATTGTACAGAGTTTCGCAAATGTTTTCCAAGATGTGAAGTAACAAATTCAAGTTGTAAATGTTCAATAAATATTGAGTCTTGAACCAAGTGGGCCAACTCATATTTAGAAAAAGTTACAAATAAAGAGGTTTCAAATTGCTCATCAAAAGGTTCGTCCTCAAGGTAAATCCACTTCACAGGATAGGATATTGATCTATAGAGAGGCCGAGAGCTACCATAACTCTCTTGGCTCTCCTGTCTCCTAAGAATTCTAGGGATCATATTAGGATTTTCAAACACAAGCGGTGGATTTGGATTAGGATTAGCCCTGGTGTAATGAGTCCTTTCTGAAGCCAGGTTTCTAGGTGATTTATGGTTTTTGTTTACATGGAATTAACAATACAACTTCAACAATTTCTTTAAGCAGTTTTAGATATTAGATTTAAATTTTCTTAAAGATTTATTTGTCTATAGGAACTGATCAAGTGTTTGAAACAGAATGTTCAATTCATAAACTAGACCGAAGATAGACTGAAGCAGCATTCATTTAGTTATGCAATTGCAAAGCAAGAGAAATTCAAAGGCTACCTGGCTAACTTTAAGCTCTGTCTGTAGTTTATAAAGTAAACAATAGTAACGAGCAAATTATTCAGGTCCCCAGTAGAGTCGCCACTATGTTAGCACTCAGATTTTCCTTGAAGTTGTTGGGAAGAGGAAAGGGGTCTGAGGTAACCACAAACCAACTTTTAGGTATATAATCTAGCCAGTCTATACCCAAAGAGGGCTCTCTCTTTAAGTTTTAGCTTAGTTTTGAAATATATTAGGCTAGTTATGAAATTTTAGGGATTTTGATTGTGTTTGAGTGGCGGAATTCACTAGCAAAGGGGTATGACTGAATAGTTTACGCCATTGGGCTAATGGAGTCAAAGAAATATGGCTTAACTGGATTTAGTTTCTTAACAAGGGATGGTTTCATAGGGCAAGGTAATCAAATAGTGAATAATTAAAGATCTAAAATGAATGAAATGGACTCAAAATGGGTGAAGGGAAATTAAGAATCCTTCAACATATTCGAAAGAGGGAAGTTGAATGATTATTAATAAAGAGAAATTAAGAATTCTTTACCAAATAATAAAAATGAATAAACTAGGAAACAAGAGTAATTAAGAATTCACTGTTCATACTAGTTCTGAGGAAAACATTAAGAATAACAACGATTGAAAACAGATTTCACTCAAGCACTTTCTGAATTATTCTTTTTCGTTTATTATTCACAAATGAAACATAGATGGTATAATAAACAAGTATAAAACTTTAAAACAAAATATATAGAAGACTTATTGATCCGTTGTCTGACTCAAGAATCCTGTGAAAAATCCTTTGCATCAATTCTTTATCCAGCTAGCCATGCGAAATTTGTCCAACAACACTTTATTCCAAAATAATCAATATTACAGCAAAGTCTAGGAATCCACCACCCTCAATACTCTAATTGAGGTAGCATTTATACAAAAAATTATAACAAATATCTCCTAAAAGAGTGAGATATACTTTAGGATGACTTATTAATAAATTACAAGAAAATAGAGACAGATAGTCTCGTAGATAGGAGAAAACGTAACCGATGTTGTGCTATTCCTATTTTTATGAATGTGCTGGAGGCAGGCCCTATGATTTGGTTTTTTGTTGTCTTCTTTGGTAACTGTGTGCTGGCTACTCTATTTTTACTGATACTCTTTACCTATACTGATAAACTTTAACATGTTTGATCTATGTTTATCCTTTGTACCATTACTTACTGTAGTAAATAATCAAAATTCATCTAAGGATATTTATATAAAATATCCAACATATCTTCCCACCATTGTGCTTTTGGTATTTTGGTTCTTTGAAGTTTTCTCAGGGTCTCATCAGTTTCTGTGTATCTGAAAAACGTAGGCTGAATTGGAAATAAGTGCTTTACCTCATGTTTGAGATAAAAAAAAATCCAGACTGTCATGAAGAATTTTGCGTGTAGGCAACGCTTTTGTTGCTGATGAACTTGTTGATGAACTGGCCTGGTTGTCTGCATACTTATTCAATTTCTCAACATAGTTTTGATGACTCATTAGATTTTCATGAGTAACTAAGGAACATGGCAACCATTTTCTTTGCAAAATATCAAATATTTTCGTAAAAGCATTAATTTCTTCTTGCATATCATGCCATCTTCTTTCTAAGTTTTGCATCATAGTTCTTTTAGTAAAAACATTTTTTACCTCCAAAATTGTCCCTGTTCTATCTTGGATGCCTAGCTCCTCAATCTGATATTTTTTCTTGGTATTTAAAAATTGTATGAGCTCGTTGGCTTCTTCAAGTATATTCCCTAATTGTTCCCTTGCCTTTTGAACTTCTTCTAGAGCCAGTTTAACTAAATCATTTTGCTCATACATTATTTGAATTCATGGCCAGACATCATTTATTGATTGAGTGATGTTGGCCCAAAAAATTTCTTTGATTTCTTTTAAAGATTTCTTCAATGTGAGATCCTTTTCCAATGCTTTCACCAATTTTTCTAATCTGTTGATCTCTCTTGTATTTTCTGTAACATTTATCTTTGAGAGATCATACTTTTGTTCCAAGGTAGTAAATTGTACCTTTGCTTTCTGGAGCTCTGTAAGTTGGAGCTTCAATTCTTCCATTGATTTTATTAGTTCCTGAGTACTTAAATTGGCAGTGTTGCCCTGTGCTAATCCTGCTGAATGCCCTGTTGTTTTTGTACCTGTGATCATTTTTGTTGTGGATGTAGTAATGTTTGATGCTAGTGTTGTCCCAAGGATAGAAGGGACTACTATTGAGACTACTGGTATCACGTTGGGAGACTGAGAGGTCGACTCTCCCTACTTGTCCTTTAATGTTTTTTCAAGTTCTTGTTCAGTATCATTTAGTTGTTGATTAAGTTTTAAGAGAAAATCCATCAGCTCTTCTTCAGATTTTTGCTTTATTACCTCAGCAGTCTGTGGATGCCTTGAAGGTGGTAGCTTTAATTGTTTCCTTAGGGCTGCAATATCATCATCTTTATTTTTGATCAAGGCTTCTGTAGCCTTAACATCTTTGAGATTATGACCCAATCCAATAATTATTTCTTCCAAAGTTTTTATTCTATTATCCTTAGCCCGGGAAGAAGCTTTTTCCAGATGCAGTTGAGCAGTTGTATTATCCAAGGAATTTTGTAACCATTGGGCCATCATTAGCTTACCAGTCAAGGTTGAATAAATCATCTCTCCAGTTTTTTTATGTAATTAAATTTGATCCAAAGGATGAATATCCTTTTTGATAACTTCAAAATTGGTTCTAACATAATCTGCTACTATTTGAGGCTGCCTCACTTTAGGCTTGAAATGACTCATCACAATTTTACCTTCCTGGATGTCATAGGCTGACATCAATCTCTATTTATTTTTGGGGGCCATCTTCAAATATTGATTATAAACTTGAAGTCTTAATGGATCATTTCTTGCTTTTATGTTTATAAATGTCTTTTTAATATCCCAAGCATCCTTCACTGGTGGTCTAAAGGATGATACTTCTGCAGTTTGTTGTCTTTCTAGCTCTTTTCTCTATCAATTGGTGGATGTCCCACTGATTGTGAATGTTTGCTGGCTATCTAACCCTTCTCTCCTCTCACTATTAGTGGTCTCTTCAACAAATTCTTCTTCTGAGAGAAGATTTAATATTTTCCTTTTGATACCAAGCTCTTCTGAAGGTCCACTGATAGGGGTAGCTATTTCTGCTTCTCTCTTTTTGCTTTTTTCCTCATTTTGGGGTGTTTGAAAGATTAGAGGTTTTTCCATATTGACCTGAGTGGGAGAAATCTAAATTTGGGTCTGTTCCTTGGAAGATTCAGGCTGCTCCAACATTGTGAATTTCTCTGTGACCTGTCTACTAGTCTCTTTTTCCTTACCTTTGGATTTTACTGTGGCTGGTGCGCTGGTTTCCTGCAAATGTTGGTGAGAGGTTCCAGCAGAGGAAAGGCCAGTTATTGGTCTTTGTACCTGCCCAAAAGAATCCAAGTCAAGTATTTTCTCAAGATCTTTCATAACATTCTCAACATTGACCTATTCACTATCCTTCTCTACTAAGGTCCCTTCCATCCATTCATCCATGTTTGCAAACTGTTTAATGTCTGGAATCCTATGGTGAAGGTATGGTGACAATATTTTTTTCATTCTCCTATCACATATAAAGCTGTTAGGGTCATAAGGTACCCACCAAAAACTTTTTTGCAACTTGAGATAATCTTCTAAAATTCCTTCTGCTTCTTCCCTGCACCCTTAGTATTATAGACAAAAGGGCCTAATTGAGTCTTGATTCTGAGCCGAGCTTTCTTCTTGGCACTATAAAAATTGACTAGGTCTGAATTTATCATTTGTATGAAGTATTCTAAGGCAAAGAGCCTCATCGGAACATACTTTGGTAGCTTGAAAGGACAAAGCTCACACCCATATATCCTAATTTCTGTATGATTCTTGTATAAGTACCAATCACCTACCCTGTATTGTTTGGAGAGCTGGAGGATTTTCTTAATATCATTATTGATCCTAGGAGGGGAAACTCCTGTTAATAAGGTGGTTGCAGGGTGAAAAAATAGGTCAATAAATTCATTGTAAGAATAAGGGGACTCAAAGGAATTATGGAAGATTGCAGACCAAAAGATTACAGACCTTGGATTTCCTTTGGTGTCAAGTTTCATGACAGGGAAGGGGAAATTATTTGACTAATAATAAAGAAAAATATGGTATATAAAAGTGGAGTATTTGAAAACTCTTTCATCTTCCAATCTCATGAACTAGTCATGAATTTTATCAGCAATGTAGGAGGCAAAGTCATATTTGACAACAGGGGGTTGTCCGAGAGTAAAAATTGACAACAACACTAGGGTTAAATTATCAACATATTCACTAGTGTTGAAACCCATTACAAAAGATATCATAATCACTATAAGCCTACCCATATCTTTGAAAAAGGTATATCCATAAGGAGGTGGGACTTTGGGTTGATGTTCTTGTAGCATGAAAGTTTGATAGAGGCGATTCAGTTCTTCTTGGGATAAATTTGTAGATTTTTCAAGTAAATGTCCCATAGAAATGGGAGTCAGGGCTTGAATGGGTTGAAATTGTAACATTTCATTGATGTATTGAGCAGTTATTGGAAAAAGAATGGTTTGACTTGGGGACATAATTTATCATTGATTGTCGTAATTGGCATGGCAGTGATAAACTATTTCAGGTAAAACATGAACTGAGGGTAAAAAATACATAGGAAGATTGGATTTCCACAGTCCAAAAACATCAAAGCCATTCAGGTAATTATCTCTGCGTCGGCAAAAGATTCTGAGAGGATTTTCACTATAGGTGAGGTCTTTTATCTGGAAATCCCTATATGCTAGAGGCAGATAGTCTAAATATTTATGGGGGGCACTTAGAGGTGCAACATTCAAAGCCACAGGTGTTTCTATTTCTGGTTCTTGTGGATTCAGAAAGGAATTTGGATTTTTAATGGAAAAATGGGCAAAATTACAAGTCTGGGAACTTATGGAGTGAAACAAAGACCGAATTGAACTGTTTTTTTGTCTTTATCTGTTGAATTAAAGTGTAAAACCAAGACTTACAGAGTTTGGCGGAAATTAGATAAATACATGTGTTCCGAGAAGTTAATAGTGATGAAAACAGGTGTAAGCAACTGCTGATAGGTTCTGGACTGGTTCAGCTGCAAGTTTCTTAGCAAGGTGGTGGTTGGAAATCTTCGACAGTTGGCTTTGACATTCTTCGCATGGGAACACTAGTAGCAGCACAGAATAATGAAAATGATGTTTTATTCATTTTATTAAAAAAAACAAGGTTGGTGGGCTTTTATTTTTCAGGCGGATGACGTACGCAGGAAAGGGTAGTTTGTCGTGTGTGGAGGGCGGTAAGCAGTATGTATCGCACCGCTTTTGGGGATGGGTGGTATTCAGCTGGGAGCCAACGATTCCATAGATCATGCGACGCGTGGCAAGGCACTGTTGGAAAAACCACTTCGTGATCACGCGCTATCGTTCGGTCGTGGAGGGCCATGCCATATGGATGATAGCAGTTGGTTGTGAAAGGGTTGATCAGATGGTTATCGGGGAGACGAGATGACGGGTGTTTAACAAGGGCGGGCCCAATAGAATCAAAGATTATTTAATAATATCGGGAGGAATATGATTCATCTGGTAAGTTATTAATTAACCGTGGGGGTTAATTAATTCTTTTTTGATGTTAACACTGTTTTATGGCTATATTTCAACCAAGGGGCGGGATACATAATATCTGGGGATTTTGCATAGTTAAAATAATACGGGAATGGGTAAATTTTAGAAGGAAATAAATAATAAAGTTAAAAGTTAATATGTGAAAGTGAATGAAAAGCGCTAAGTATAAAAACATTTAGAATTGTGTATTTAACTTAGGCTTAAATGAAAAAAGGATTTTTAATGGGATAATGTGTAATTTTCCTAACTAAAATAGGATTTTACTTAGGAAAATACTTATGGAAGTAAATGAATGACTTATGGATGGTTTTAAGTACTTAGGCTTTTAAATTATTGGGCTGAGGGTCCAATCCCTCCAAAAGTCAAGGAAATGCCTTGAGCCCCTCTAATTTTTAAATGCCTTAGTACTTAGAGGAAATTAGTGAATTTTTTAGGGAAAAATGAGAAGGCAAGTTAATCATTTGACCGTGTTTTGCTTGAAATTATTGCAGTGTAATGTCTGCCTTGCACTTGTGATGAAAGTAAATATTAACACATTTAGAGCCATAATCCATCACATGTAATTCTGCAACATCATCTACCTACCCTACCTACTTTAACCTAGCATTTTTTCTTTTTTATTAGGGTGCACTTAGACTGGCAAACCCTTATCACACTTTCTTTTCTTCTACATGTACAAATATATCTAAGTTTAACTTTATTACATCCAAGGGCTCAGATTAAGTTGTTGAGCTCCTTATGTTTACTCTACCTATCTACTTATCTGCCAAGATTAAATAGTTTGGTCAAATTTTATTCTCTATCTCTAAAACATAAAATTCAAATGTGAACTAGCCAAGGTTAAACTGTTTGACCGTTCACCAATTGTGGGATAAAAAAAAAGTTGCACACAATTTTTTTATTACATAAGAGAAAAAGGTTGTGGCATTTATACTTGCACACTTTCCTTGCTCTTTCTTTGGGGGGGTTCATTTTCTTTTACTTTTTTGGTCATTTTTTATTCTTTTCACTCTTTGATTTTTCTTTTAGGGTATACCCTCTTTACATTTTTAAATTTTTTTTGATTGTTTTGACAATATGGAGAACCTTTGCAACAAGGAGAGGTATGAACATATTACATAGCCCATCAAGTCAATCATGATATATGACATCTATTGGTATAGGAGTATAACACTGGCTCCACTTGGGGATGGATTTTCCTGGCAAAAATTCAAGAATAGTAGGTCAGTTGGCCTCAGAATGATTTTGAATGAACTATGGAATCTTCTTCTGCTTGTTGCTTTATTGTATGTATGACAGTGATACTTTTGAAGCTTAGGGCCTTCTCTTCGAGCTTCAAATTCAGCAAGTTACTATCCAATAAAAATTGTGACATTACAAACGATATAGTATGTACATGTTAAAAATCAATAAACTTTAATAAGTAGTATCAAAGTAATGTTTCAACGTTCTACCATTAACTGGCCCATCTTCAGTTTCTGTGCCATCCAAGTTTTTCAAATAATATGTGTTGTTTCCTTGTAAGTCATAGATAATATAAGGTCCTTTCCACAGGAAGTCAAACTTCCCATGTTTTCCCTTATCCTCTCTTCTGTAATCCCATTTTAATACTTTGTTTCCAAGTTGGAAATCTTTTGCCTTAGTTCTTTTATAAAATATCTTCTTAAGCTTCTCCTGCAATACTTGAGATCTTTGATATACTTCCTCTCTGGTCTTCTACAAATTGATGGTCTGGTTTATCCTCCTTTGAATATAATTTGGTTCAACCTGAGCTTCTTGAAGCAATTTCATTATAGGAACTAATAAAGATGAAGGAAATATAGCCTCCATGCCATAGACTAACTCATAA
Organism: Pinus albicaulis; assembly: GCA_034641835.2. Taxonomy (NCBI): domain Eukaryota; kingdom Viridiplantae; phylum Streptophyta; class Pinopsida; order Pinales; family Pinaceae; genus Pinus; species Pinus albicaulis. Next base: position 629,595,826 of record CM076579.1, read on the forward strand.
GGACTGGTCCCAATAGACTTTTTGGTGGTGAGTTTGTCTGCCCATAGTGCATTTGTAAGTTTATTGTGCCAATTTTTCTTGTTTTCCTCCTATAATATCTTAATAATATTAATGAGAATCTTGTTGGAGGACTTAGCCAGTCCATTAACTTGAGGGTAATAGGTTGTGGAATGACTTAAGGTGATATAATATTTGTTACAGAAACTTATCATCTTCTTCGATTTGAAGGTAGCAACATTATCAGTTATGATTTATCAGGACAACCAAACCTAGATAATATGTTGGTTTCTAAGAATCCTATGATCACAGTGTCATTGGCTTCTCTGGAAGGAATTTCTTCTATCCATTTGGTGAAATAGCTTGTGGCAGTGAGGATCCATCTGTGTTGGCTAGAAGAGGGAGGATGGATTTCTTCGTTCTGGATAACCCTAGAGGAGCTTGCAGGTTTAATAGTACATAAATTATATCAGCATACCAAGGTGAATCTAAGAAAGCCTAACTAAATTGTGGAGTCTCCATCTCCTGTTCGTTATCCAGTTCATTAATGTCCAGGGCTTGACAATTTGTTTCTGTCATGATTTTGGCCAATCCCTATCCTTTTATAAGCTTTGTAGGTTTTATTTCAATATCATACTCTAATATGGTAGCAATCCATTTACCTCTTTTTCCCTCAATTCCATCCTGAGTTAGGATGTCTTTGACAACAACATTTGGTACATAGGCTATCACATGGGAGTACAATATGTAGATTCTAAAGTCTTTAATGGCTTTTACAAGTGCAAAAGCTTGTTTTTCCATAATGTTGTATTTTAATGATGCATTCCTCAGTGCTTTACTAAAAAAGGCTATAGGTTTCTCACATCCTTGATCATCCTTTTGTAATAAAACAACTGCTATAGTGCGTTCTGATGCAAATGAAAATATTATGAAGTCTCTATCAAATTGTGGACTGGTAAGGACTGGTGTTCTGGTCAAAGCCATTTTAATTTCTTCAAATGCTTGTTTGGCTTCTACTTTCCATTTAATACTTGAATCCTTTTTTAACATATTGTTAAGCAATCTAATTAGTTCAGCTAAGCTAGATATGAATCTTCTCAAAAAATTTATTTTTCCTAAGAAAGCTTGAAGTTCTTTGACATTTCTAGGGTGAGGTATCTGCAGTATAGCCTCTATTCTAGTAGGATCAATTCTAATACCATCTTTGGAGATGATATGGCCCAAGATTTTACCTTCTTCCAGACCAAACAAGGACTTCTGTGGATTCAAAGAGATACCATATTTTCTGCAATTTAGGAATACTTGTCTGAGATGGTCCAAATGCTGTTGATCTGATTTAGAAAAAACAGTTAAGTCATCCAGATATATAACAATAAAATCATGAATTTATTTTGCAAATGTGATGTCCATTTCTCTTTGGAATGTTGATCCTACATTTTAAAGTCCAAATAGCATTTTAACATACTTGAATGTGCCCCATGGTGTTGTGAAAGTTGTTTTTTCTGGTCATCAGGATGAACCAGACTCTGTTTATACCCTGAGAACCCATCTAAAAGTGAACTCATAGAAGCACCTACTACCCTTTGTAAAATGTGATCCATCTTGGGTAAAGGGTAACTATCCTTCAAAGAAACCTTATTTACATTTCTTAAATCAACACATAATCTGATTTCTCCAGTTTTCTTCCTAGTAGGTACTAAATTAGATACGCACTCTGAAAACCTTATGGGAGTAATTATCCCTGCTTCATACATACGTTTGATTTCTTTTTCAATTAAGGGCAATAGTACAGGGTTAATTCTTCTGAGTTTTTGTTTGAACAGTTTCTGATTTTGTTTCAGAGGTATTGTATGCTGAATTATAGAGGTGTCATATGATTTCAAGTCTTCATAGCTCCAGGCAAAGACATCCTGGAATTCACTCACTAATTCCAAATATTTTAGTTTTTGGTCAGGGGGCAAAGATTTAGATAACTTTATCATTTTGGGATTTTCTTCAGTTCCCAAGTTATATTCCTCAATATCTGCCTTTAAAGGTTCCATTTTAGGTTTCTTCGGAATATCGTTAGAATCAAAGAGATCTCCGAGAGGAGTTAATCCTTTAGGAAAATGATTGCCTTTTAAATTAATGACCTCAGATTCTCCTTCCATAATCTCATCAACATCCATTTGTTTAATATCCTGCATTTATTTTTTGGTGAACTTTGTTGGATGAAGCATTTGAATTGCACTTTCTTCTGACTGTATCTTCATCTATGTTACTGTTAGAAAATTATTTCTCTAAAGTTAGGAAATTTTTAATCTGTTCATCACTTGCAAACACTTGCCAGTTCTTAAAATTATCAGGTATGGTTGGTCTATGTCTAATCTCAGCTGTGAACAAATTATTAGGTTCAAATGGTAATTTACAGGTGCTAGAAAACATTTCCAGACTATGGGAGTGCAAGTTTTGTTTTCTTAGGATTTTAGCAAGTTGAGCTTGTAGAAAATTATTGAGTATCTCTACAACTTTTCCTCTATATTCTCTGAGTCTGGGATCATTTTTTATATAGTGTCCTTTGATCTTTTGAATGATTAAATCAGAATCTCTTATGATAGATACTCTAATTTCCGCTAATCTTTTAACAAGTTTAAGACCTAGCAAAAGAGTTTCATATTCTGCCATATTATTGGTGCACTTAAAGATTAATCTGTAGGCATGGCCTTCAGCATGATCATTTTCAAGGTTGTGCACCCAAATTCCTGCTCTTGCTCCTAATTTGTTAACTAAACCATCAAATTCTAAATGCCAAAGAATTTCATGTTCATAATTGGTATCGGGAGTCTCAGGAACTTTTTTAACAGTGAGATCTAGTTTTTTACTTTCTTCTGGTTCCTCTTGGGTATTTGATGTTTCATTGTTCTCAAAGATTTACTGGATTTGAACACTAGATTTTTCATTTGAAATTTCTTTTGTTTTTTCTGCTAAAACTTCTAACTCAGTGGGAGGATCAATTTCAGCATTATAAAGAATAAATGAATCCATATCAGAGTATATTGAGTAGACAGGGAAATTTTTGGGTTTCTCCTGACTACTGACTACATATTTCATTAAAGTTTCTCTTTATAGTTTATTTGGGTGTCTGAACACTGAAATAGTAGTGTATGACATGTCCAATTGAAGATATCCTTGAAGCTTTGCACCCCAAGATCTGGACAATAACATGTCATATTTTGGAGGAATATCTGCTACTACTATTTCCATCAAGATTTTTTTTGTAGGGTATTGAACCAGTGAAACACACAAGTCTTTGATTAATCCTAAACATCTCACCTGACTTGAATCAAAAGAAAAGAGGTCTTTGTATGGCCTGGTGATATCTAGGTTTAATTTCTCCATTACAGATTTGGGCATTAGATTGTGAGATGCCCCAGAATCAAGCATGGAATTATGAAGTATTTTATCATGAATGTTTAAACTTATATAGAATGGAGGAGTTCCTCCATTAATAGGTTTTCCATTTACTTCATGGCCAAAGAGTAATTTAGGTTGGTCATCAAAAATGTTTACTGAGTCTTCACTTCGAGTGATCTTGAGTGATCTATTGATTTGACTTCAGTAGACATCATGTTTAGATAATTCAGACAATGGAACAAATATTTTTAATTTGCCTACTTCATCCTCCAAATTAAAAGGCTTTTCAGTCTGAGTTCTTGTATTTCAGAGAGTTGGATTCTCTTTATCTTTTGTGTTTTCTGTATTTTTCTCCTTCTCAGTAGTGGGGTTGTGGGCTAACGTTGTTTCCAAATCAACTTCTGAAGGTTCTTCTACATTTCATTTGGGAGGAAAAGTATTGGAGAGTTGTCTGTTATTAGGTTGATTATCGGATACATCTTCAATAATTGGGTTAGCAGGAGTAGGATCTGATCTAGAAAGAATGTGTACAGGGGTAGTATTGGTTTTACTTTTGAGGGGATGTTTTGTAGCTTTCTGTTTATTGGTTTCAGGGACATCAATTCTTCTGCTCCTCAAATTATATTTCTTGTGGACTTCATAAATGGCTGTATCATATCCCTCCTTGAAGTCAAATGATTCTCTTGACTGAGTTTGGAATTGTTTGAGAATGTGAGCTTCTTGATCCTCTTGGGTCAAGAAAAATCCCTGTTCGTTATTGCATCCAGTTAAGTTGTTTATTTGAGTATCTTCTGTTGGTTCATCAAAATTTGAGTCTTCAGCATAATTTTCCTAGAATAGGGGCCTAATGTTTTGGTCAGGACCAGTTTCTCCAGTGCTTTGGTTTTTTTTCTTTCTGAAATTTGGATTTCTCCCAGTATTGCTCAGTTGACCATCCCAAGGAGATTTCCTTTCAAATTTTTCTACTCTATATCCTATCCTTTCCATCCCTTTAATAATAGCATCTAGTTTCTGTTCAAAGGTCGAAGGTTCTTCTTTTGATAGTATTCTCCTTTCACTTCTGGCTTTAGTTCGTTTGGATATCAGGTTGGCTTCAACACTGACAACTATACTTTGCATATCTTCTAAATTCCTAGGAGATCTTTCCCTAAGATGGTATGCCATATCAGAATCAAATCCATTAGGGAATTTGATTAATGCTAAATCTGGAGGAGCTCTCAGGTTTTGGGGAATAGCATTGTAAACATTATTGAACCTAGTGCAGTAATCTTTCACAGCTTCTTATGTTCCTCTCTTAAGGTTTTCATATTCTGATAAGATTTGGAGAGGATCCTTCTTCTTTTCCCATCTATTTAAGAATGTTCTATAAAGAGCTTCTGGGTCAGTGATACTATCTCCAAGAAGGGTTCTAAACTAGGTTCTAACTTCTCCAGTCAGACTTTGAACAAATATTCTCATTCTTACATCATCAGGATCTATTTCATATATTTCATAATAATCAGTCATTTTTTTAGTATGCTGTTGTGCAGTGTAGGTACAAAAACCATCAAATGGAGTGATTTTACTTTGGTAGTCTTGGGGCATAGCCCCTGGATTGGCTGGTAATACCAAGGGAGCATATCTGTTCACCATCGCAGTAGGTAGTGATGAAATAACAGTTGAGGTTGATCTGGGAGTGGTGGATGGAGGGATAGAAGGGGTGGTTTGAGGTTGATATGTTTGAGGAAATATTGATGAATTTGGAGAGGCTGTAGTGATCACAAAATGATTTTTTTTTTCCTTCAGAGGTAAGCTCAGATTGTACAGAGTTTCGAAATTTTTGTTCAAGATCTGAAGTAACAAATTCAAATTGTAAATCTTCAATAAATATTATGTCTTGAACCAAGTGGGCCAACTCAGATTCAGAAAAAGTTACAAATAAAGAGGTTTCAAATTTCTCATAAAAAAGGTTCGTCCTCAAGGTAAATCAACTTCACAAGATGAGATATTGATCTATAGAGAGGCCGAGAGCTAGTAGAACTCTCTTGGCTCTCCTGTCTCCTCAGAATTCTAGGGATCAGATTAGGATTTTCAAACACAGGCAGTGGATTAGGATCAGGATTAGCTCTGGTGTAATGAGTCCTTTCTAAAGCCAGGTTTCTAGGTGATTTATGGTTTTTGTTTAAATGGAATTAACAATACAACTTAATTTCTTTACGAGGTTTTAGATATTAGATTTAAATTTGCTTAAAGATTTATTTGACTAGAGGAATTGATCAAGTGTTTGAAACCGAATGTTTAGTTCATAAACTAGACCAGAGATAGACTAAAGCAACATTCATTTACTTATCCAATTGCAAAGCAAGAGCAATTCAAAGGCTACTTGGCTAACTTCAGGCTGCATCTGTAGTTTATAAAGTAAACAATAGTAACGAGCAAATTATTTAGGTCCCTAGTGGAGTTGCCACTATGTTAGCACTCATATTTTCCTTGAAGTTGTTGGGAAGAGGAAAGGGGTCCGAGGTAACCACAAACCAACTTTTAGGTACAGAATCTAGCCAATCTGTACCCAGAGAGGGCTCTCTCTTTAATTTTTAGCTTAGTTTTGAAAGACATTAGGCTAGTTATGAAAGTTTAGGGATTTTGATTGTGTTTGGGTGGTGGAATTCAATAGCAGAGGGGTATGAATGAATAGTTTAGGCCATTGGGATAATGGAGTCAAAGAAAGATGGCTTAACTGGATTTAGTTTCTTAACAAGGGATGGTTTCACAGGGCAAGGTAATCAAATAGGGAACAATTAAATATCTAAAATGAATGGAATGGACTCAAAATGGGTGAAGGGTAATTAATAATCCTTCAACATATTCGAAAGATGGAACTTGAATGATTATTAATAAAGAGAAATTAAGAATTCTTTACCAAATAATCAAAATAAATAAACTAGGAAACATGAGCAATTAAGAATTCACTGTTCATACTAGTTCGGAGGAAAACATTAAGAATAACAACGATTGAAAAAAGATTGCACTCAAGCACTTTCTGAATTATTCTTTTTCATTTATCATTCAGATATGAAAAATAGATGGTATAATAAACAAGTATAAAAATTTAAAACAAAAGAGATAGAAGGCTTATTGATCTGTTGTCTGACTCAAGAATCATGTGAAAAGTCCTTTGCATCAATTCTTTATCTAGCTAGCCATGCGAAATTTTTCCAACAATAATTTATTCCAAAATAATCAATATTACAGCAAAGTCTAGGAATCCACCACCCTCAACACTCTAATTGACGGAGTATTTATAGAAAAAATTATAACAAATATCTCCTAAGAGAGTGATATATATTTTAGGATGAATTATTAATAAATTACAAGAAAATAAAGACAGATAGTCTCGTAGATAGGAGAAAAGGTAATCGATTTTGTGTTCTTCCTATTTTTATGAATTTGCTGGAGGCAGGCCCTATGATTTGGCTTGCTGCTCTCTTCTTTGGTAACTCTGTGCTGGCTAATCTGTTTTTACTGATACTATTTACCTGTACTGATACACTTTAACCTGTTTGATCTTTGTTTATCCTTTGTACCCTTACTTACTGTAGTAAATAATCAAAATTCATCTAAGGAAATTTTTACAAAATATCCAACATATCTTCCCACCATTGTGCTTCTGCTATTCTGGTTCTTTGAAGTTTTCTTAGGGTCTCATCAGTTTCTGTGTATCTGAAAAAAGTATGCTAAATTGGAAATAAGTGCTTTACCTCATGTTCGAGATAAAACAAATTTTCCAGACTGTCATGAAGAATTTTTCTTGTAGGCAACGCTTTTGCTGATGATGAACTTGTCGATGAACTGGCCTGGTTGTCTGCATACTTATTCAATTTCTCAACATAGATTTTATGACTCATTAGTTTATCATGAGTAACTAAAGGAATTGGCAACCCTTTTATTTGCAAAATATCAAATCTTTTCGTAAAAGAATTAATTTCCTCCTACATATCATGGCATCTTCTTTCTAAGTTTTGCATCAGAGTTATTTTAGTAAGAACCTTTTTTACCTCCAAAGTTGTCCCTGTTCTATCTTGGATGCCTAGCTCCTCAAGATGATATTTTTTCTTGGTATTTAAAAACTGTATGATCTCGTTGGCTTCTTCAAGTATATTCCCTAATTCTTCCCTTGCCTTTTGAACTTCTTCTAGAGCCAGTTTAACTAAATCATTTTGCTCATACATTATTTGAATTGATGGCCAGACATCATTTATTGATTGAGTGATGTTGGCCCAAAGAATTTATTTAATTTCTTTCAAAGGTTTCTCCAATGTGAGATCCTTTTCCAATGCTTTCACCAATTCTTCTAATCTGTTGATCTCTCTTGTCTTTTCTGCAACATTTATCTTTGAGAGATCATAATTTTGTTCAAAGGTAGTAAATTGTACCTTTGCTTTCTGGAGCTTTGTAACTTGGAGCTTCAATTCTTCCATTGATTTTATTAGTTCCTGAGTACTTAAATTGGCAGTGTTTCCCTGTGCTAATCATGCTGAATGCCCTGTTGTTGTTGCACCTATGATCATTTCTGTTGTGGATGCAGTGATGTTTGATGCTAGTGCTGTCCCAAGGATAGAAGGGACTGTTGTTGAGACTACTAGTATCACGTTGGGAGGCTAAGAGGTTGACTCTCCCTGCTTGTCCTTTAATGCTTTTTCAAGTTCTTGTTCAGTCTCATTCAGTTTCTCATTAATTTTTAAGAGAAAATCCATCATCACTTCTTCATATTTTTTCTTTATTACCTCAGCAGTCTGTGGATGCCTTGAAGGTGGTAGCTTTAATTGTTTCCTTAGGGCTGCAATATCATCATATTTATTTTTGATCAAGGCTTCTGTAGCCTTAACATCTTTGGGATTATAACCTAATCCAATATTTATTTATTCTAATGTTTTTATTCTTTTATCCTTGGCCTGGGAAGAATATTTTTCTAGATGCAGTTGAGCAGTTGTATTATCCAAGGAATTTTGTAATCGTTGGACCATCATTGACTTACCAGTCAAGGTTGAATAAATCATCTCTCTAGTTTGTTTATGTAATTCAATCTGATCCAAGGGATGAATATCATTTTCGATAACTTCAAAATTGGTTCTAAAATCATCTGCTGTTGTTTGAGGTTGCTGCACTTTAGGCTTGAAATGACTCATCACCATTTTACCTTCCTAGATGTCATGGGCTGGCATCAATTTCTGTTGATTTTTGGGGGCCATCTTCAAATATTGATTATAAAATTGAAGTCTTAATGGATCATTTATGGCTTTTATGTTTATAAATGTCTTTTTAATATCCCAAGCATCCTTCACTGGTGGTCTAAAGGATGATACTTCTGCACTTTTTTGTCTTTCTAGCTCTTTTCTCTGTGAGTTGGTGGATGTCCCACTGATTGTGAATGTTTGCTGGCTATCTAACCCTTCTCTCCTCTGACTATTAGTGGTATCTTCAACAAATTCATATTCTGAGAGAGGATTTAATCTTTTCCTTTGGATACCAGGCTGTTTTGAACGTCCACTGATAGGGGTAGTTGTTTCTGCTTCTCTCTTTTTGCTTTTTTCCTCATTTTGGGGAGTTTGAAAGATTAGAGGTTTTTCCATATTGAACTGAGTGGGAGAAATATGCATTTGGGTCTATTCCTTGAAATATTCAGGCTTCTCTGACATTGTGAATTGCTCTTTGACCTATGTACTAGTCTCTTTTTCCTTACCTTTGGATATTACTGTGGCTGGTGCGCTGGTTTCCTGCAAACGTTGTTGAGAGGTTCCAGCAGAGGAAGGGCCAGTTCCTGGTTTTTGTACTTGCCCAAAAGAATGCAGGTCAAGTATTTTTTCAAGATCTTTCATAACATTCTCAACATTGACCTGTTCACTATCCTTTTCTACTAAGGTCCCTTCCATCCATTCATCCATGTTTACAAATTGTTCAATCTCTGGAATCCTATGGTGAAGGTATGGTGAAAATATGCTTTTCATTCTCCTATCACATATAAAGTTGTTAGGGTCATAAGGTACCCACCAAAAAAGAATTTGCAGCTTGAGATAATCTTCTAAAAAAAATTTTTCTTCTTTCCCTGCATCCTTAGTATTACAGACAAAAGGACCTAATTGACCCTTGATTTTGAGCTGAGCTTTCCTCTTGGTACTATTAAAATTGACTAGCTCTAAATTTATCATTTGTCTGAAGTATTCTAAGGCAAAGAGCCTCATCGGAACATAATTTGGTAGCTTTAAAGGACAGAGCTCACACCCATATATCCTAATTTTTGTATGATTCTTGTATAAGTACCAATCACCTACCCTGTATTGTTTGGAGAGCTGGAGTATTTTCTTCATATCATTATTGATCCTAGGAGGGGAAACTCCTGTTAATAAGGTGGTTGCAGGGTGAACAAATAGTTCAATGAATTCATTGTAAGAATAAGGGGAATCAAAGGAATTATGGAAGATTGCAGACCAAAAGATTACAAACCTTGGATTTCCTTTGGTGTCAAGTTTCATGACAGGGAAGAGGAAATTATCTGACTGATAATAAAGCATAAGATGGTATATAGAAGTGGAGTATTTGAAAACTCTTTCATCTTCCAATCTCATGAACTGGTCAAGAATCTTATCAACAATGTAGGAGGCAAAGTAATATTTGACAGCAAGGGGTTGTCCAGGAGTAAAAATTGACAAAAACACAAGGTTTAACTTATCAACGTATTCACTAGTGTTGAAACCCATTACAAAAGATATCATAATCACTATAATTCTGCCCATATCTGTGAAAAAGGTATATCCATAAGGAGCTGGGCCTTTGGGTTGATGTTCTTGTAGCATGAAAGTTTGATAGAGGCGATTCAGTTCTTTTTGGGATAAATTTATGGATTTTTCAAGTAAATCTCCTATAGAAATGGGATTCAGGGCTTGACCAGGGTGAAATTGTAACATTTCATTGATGGACTGAGCAGTTATTTGAAAGATAATGGTTTGACTTGGGGACATAACTGCTCGTTGATTAGGGTTGTAATTGGCATGGCAATGATAATTTATTTGAAGAAAAACATGAACTGAGGGTAAAAAATACATATGAATATTGGATTCCCATAGTCCAAAAACATCAGAGCCATTCAGGTAATTATCTCTACATCGGCAAAAGATTCTAAGTGGATTTTTGCTACAGGTGAGGTATTTTATCTAGAAATCCCTATCCGCTAGAGGCAGATAGTCTAAATCTTTATGGGGGGAATTCAGAGGTGAAACATTCAAAGCCACAGGGGTTTCCATTTCTGGTTCTTGTGGATTCAGAAAGGAATTTGGGTTTTTAGTGGAAAAATGGGAAAAATTACAAGTCTGGGAAATTATGGAGTGAAACAAAGACCGAATTGAACTCTTTTTTAGTATTTTTATGTTGAATTAAAGTGTAAAACCAGGACTTGCAGGGTTTTTCAGAAATTGGATAAATACCTGTGTTCCGAGAAGTGAATAGTGATTAAAACAGGTGTAGGCAACTGTTGACAAGTTCTGAACTGGTTCGGCTGCAATTTTCTTAGCAAGGTGGCGGCTATAAATCTTCAACAGTTGGCTTTGACGTTCTTCGCATGGGAACACTGGTCACAGCACAGAATAATGAAAATGACGTTTTATTTGTTTTATTAACAAAATCAAGGTTGGCGGGGTTTTATTTTTCGGGCAGATGACGTACGCAGGAAAGGGTAGTTTGTCGTATGCAGAGGGCAGTAAGCGGTATGTATCACACCGCTTTTGGGGAAGGGTGGTATTCAGTCAGGATCCAGTGATTCCATAGATCATGTGACGCGTGGCGAGGAACTATTCGCAAAACCACTCTGCGATCGCGCGCTATCGTTCGGTCATGGAGGGCCATGCGATATGGATGACAGTTGTTAGTTTTGAAGGGGTTGATCGGATGGATATCGGGGAGACGAGATGACGAGTGTTTAACAAGGGCGGGCCCAATACAATCAAAGATTATTTAATCATATCGGGAGGAATATGATTGGTCGGGTAAGTTATTAATTAACCATGGATGTTAATTAATTCTTTTTATATGTTAACACTGTTTTATGGTTATATTTCAACCAAGGGGTGGGATACATAATATCTGGGGATTTTGCATAGTTAAAATAATATGGGAATGGGTAAATTTTATAAGGAAATAAATAATAAAGTTAAAATTTAATATGTGAAAGTCAATGAAAAGCGCTAAGTATAAAAACATTTAGAATTGTGTATTTAACTTAGGCTTGAATGAAAAAATGATTTTTAATGGGATAATGTGTAATTTTCCTAAGTAAAATAGGATTTTACTTAGGAAAAGACATATGGAAGTAAATGAATGATTTGTGAATGGTTTTAAGTACTTATGCTTTGAAATTATTGGGCCGAGGGTCCAGTCCCTCCAAAAGTCAAGGAAATGCCTTGAGCCCCTCTAATTTTCAAATGCCTTAGTACTTAGGGGAAATTAGTGAAATTTTTAGGGGAAAATGAGAAGGGAAGTTAATCATTTGACCTTGTTTTGCTTGAAATTCTTCCATTCTAATGTCTGCCTTGCACTTGTGATGAAAGTAAGTATTAACACATTTAGAGCCATAATCCATCACATGTAATTCTGCAACATCATCTACCTACCCTACTTACTTTAACCTAGCATTTTTTCTTCTTTATTAGGGTGCACTTAGACTGGCAAACCCTTATCACACTTTCTTTTCTTTTACGTGTAGAAATCTATCTAAGTCTAACCTTATTACATCCAAGGGCTCAGATTAAGCTGTTAAGCTCCTTATATTTACTCTACCTATCTACTTATCTACCAAGAATAAACAGTTTGGTCAGATTTATTCTCTATCTGTAAAACATAAAATTCAAACGTGAACTAGCCAAGCTCAAACTGTTTGACCGTTCACCAATTGTGGCATAAAAAACAAGTTGCACACAATTTTTTATTACATAAGAGAAAAAAGTAGTGGCATTTAGACTTGCACACTTTCCTTGGCCCTTCTTTTGGTGGGGTTCATTTTCTTTTACTTTTTTGGCCATTTTTTATTCTTTTCACCCTTTGATTTTTCTTTTAGGGCATACCTTCTTTACATTTTTTATATTTTTTTGATTTTTTTGACAATATGGATAACCTTTGCAACAAGGAAAAGTATGAACATATTACATAGCCCATCAAGTCAATCATGATATATGACACCTATTGGTATATGGGTATAACACTGGCTCCACTTGGGGATGGCTTTTCCTGACAAAAAGTCAAGAACAACAGGTCAGTTGGCCTCATAATGATTTTGACTGAACTATGGAATCTTCTTCTGCTTGTCGCTTTATTTTATGTATGACAGTGATATTTCTAAAGCTTAGGGCCTTCTCTTCGGGCTTCAACTTCAGCAAGTTACTATCCAATCAAAACTGTGACATTACAAAGGATGTGGTATGTACATGCTAAAAATCAGGATACTTTAATAAGTAGGATCAAAGTAATGTTTCAACATTCGACCATTAACTGGCCCATCTTCAGTTTCTATGCCATCCAAGTTTTTCAAATAATATGTGTTGTTTCCTTGTAAGGCACAGATAATATAAGGTCCTTTCCATAGGAATTCAAACTTCCCGTGTTTTCCCTTATCCTCTTTTCTGGAATCCCATCTTAATACTTTGTTTCCAAGTTGGAAATCTTCTGCCTTGGTTCTTTTATCAAATATCTTCATAAGCTTCTCCTGCAATACTTGGGATCTTTGATATACTTCCTCTCTGGTCTGCTGCAAATTGATGTTTTGGTTTATCCTCCTTTGAATATCATTTGGTTCAACCTAAGATTCTTGAAGCAATTTCATTACAGGAACTCCTAAAGATTAAGGAAATACAACCTCCATGCCATAGAATAACTCATAAGGACTAGTCCCAATATATTTTTTGGTGGTGAGTCTATCTGCCCATAGTGCATTTGTAAGTTTCTTGTGCCAATTTTTCTTGTTTTCCTCCAATAATTTCTTAATAATATTAATGAGACTCTTGTTGGAGGACTCAGCCAGTCCATTACCTTGAGGGTAATAGGCTGTGGAATGACCTAAGGTGATATGATATTTGTTACAGAAACTTATAGTTTTCTTGGATTTGAAGGCAGCAACATTATCAGTTATGATTTTATCAGGACAGCCAAACCTAGATAATATGTTGGTTTCTAAGAATCCTATGATCACAGTGTCACTGGATTATCTGGAAGGAATTTCTTCTATCCATTTGGTGAAATATTCTGTGGCAGTGAGGATCCATCTGTGTTGGCCAGAAGAGGGAGGATGGATTTCTCCAATAAATTCCAGGCCCCATTGTTGGAAGGGTTTTTCGGTGGAAATTGGTTTCAGGGGTAAAGGTAATAGTTTTCTCTTGCCTTCAAAAATTTGACATTTATGGCAAGCAGTGACAAATTTCTTTGCATCAGTGAACAAGGTTGCCTAATAAAATCCAGCTCTTAGGATCTTGTCTGTAGTTTATTTCTAGTAAAGGTGTCCACCATAGTCTCCTGCATGAAATTCTTGGAGAGCCTTGTTAGCTTCATATTTTAACAAACAATTCAATAGAATACCTTCATGATTTTTCCAAAAAAGAACATTATCTAAAATACAAAACTTTGAAGATGTCATCTTTAAAAACCTTTTCTTTGTTCTGGATAACCCTAATGGAGTTTGTAGGTTTAATAGTACATAAATTATATCATCATACCAAGGTGAATCTAAGAAGGCCTAACTGATTTGTGGAGTCGCTGTCTCCTGTTCGTTATCCAATTCATTAATGTCTAGGGCTTCAAAATTTGTTTCTGTCATGATTTTGGCCAATCCCTATCCTTTTATGAGCTTTGTAGGTTTTATTTCAATATCATACTCTAATATGGTAGCAATCCATTTACCTCTTTTTCCCTAAATTCCATCCTAAGTTAGGATGTCTTTGACAACAACATTTGGTACATAGGCTATCACATGGGAGTACAATATGTAGATTCTAAATTCTTTAATGGCTTTTACAAGTGGAAAAGCTTGTTTTTCCATGATGTTGTATTTTAATGATGCATCCCTCAGTGCTTTACTAAAAAAGGCTATAGGTTTCTCACATCCTTGATCATCCTTTTGTAATAAAACAACTGCTATAGTGTGTTTTGATGCAAATGAAAATATTATGAAGTCTCTATCAAATTGTGGACTAGTAAGGATTGGTGTTCTGGTCAAATCCATTTTAGTTTCTTCAAATGCTTTTTTGGCTTCTATTGTCCATTTAATACTTGAATCTTTTTTTAACGTATTGTTAAGCAATCTAATTAGTTCAGCTAAGCTAGATATGAATCTTCTCAAAACAATTATTTTTCCTAAGAAATCTTGAAGTTCTTTGACATTTCTAGGGTGAGGTATCTGCAATATAGCCTCTATTCTAGCAAGATCAATTCTAATACCATATTTGGAGATGATATGGCCCGAGAGTTAACCTTCTTCGAGACAAAACAAGGACTTATTTGGATTCAAAGAGATACCATATTTTCTGCATTTTAGGAATACTTATCTGAGATGGTCCAAATGCTGCTGATCTGATTTAGAAAAAACAGTTAAGTCATCGAGATATATAACAAGAAAATCGTGAATTTCTTTTGCAAATGCGATGTCCAATGCTCTTTGGAAGTTTGCTCCTACATTTTTAAGTTCAAATGGAATTTTAACATACTTGAATGTGCCCCATGGTGTTGTGAAAGCTGTTTTTTCCTGGTCATCAGGATGGAGCAGAATCTGGTTATACCCTGAGAAACCATCTAAAAATGAAATCCTAGAAGCACCTACTACCCTTTGTAAAATGTGATCCATCTTGGGTAAAGGGTAATTATCCTTCAAAGAAACCTTATTTACATTTATTAAATCAATACATAATCTGATTTCTCCAGTTTTCTTCCTAGTTGGTACTAAATTAGATACCCACTCTGAAAACCTTATGGGAGTAATTATCCCCGCTTCATACATACGTTTGATTTCTTTTTCAATTAAGGGCGGTAGTATAGGGTTAATTCTTCTGAGTTTTTGTTTGAACGGTTTCTGATTTTCTTTCAGAGGTATTTTATGTTGAATTATAGAGGTGTCATATGATTTCAAGTCTTCATAGCTCCAGGCAAAGACATCTTGGAATTCTCTCACTAATTCAACATATTTTAGTTTTTGGTTAGGGGGCAAAGATTTAGATAACTTTATCATTTTTGGATTTTCTTTAGTTCACAAGTTATATTCCTCAATATATACTTTTAATGGTTCCATTTTAGGTTTCTTCAGAATATCGTTAGAATCAAAGAGATCTTCCAGAGGAGTTAATCCTTTAGGCAAATGATTGTCTTTTAAATTAATGACCTCAGATTCTCCTTCTATAATCTCATCAACATCCATTTGTTTAAGATCCTGCATTTCTTTTTTGGTGAACTTTGTTGGATGAAGTATTTGAATTTTTCTTTGTTCTAAAATGCCTGTTTGTGGCTCATTTGTTTGATAAAATTCAATGACTATATCTTCATCTATGTTACTGTTAGAAAATTCTTTGTCTAAAGTTAGGAAATTGTTAATCTGCTCATCACTTGCAAACACTTTCTAGTTCTTAAAATTATCAGGTATGGTTGGTCTATGTATAATCTCAGCTGTGAACTGATGATTAGGTTTGAATGGTAATTTACAGGTGCTGGCAAACATTGCCAGACTATGGGCATGCAAGTTTTGTTTTCTTGGGATTTTAGCAAGTTCATCTTATAGAAAATTATTGAGTATATCTACAAATTTTCCTCTATATTCTCTTAGTCTAGGATCATTTGTTAGATAGTGTCCTTTGATATGTTGAATGATTAAATTACAATCTCCTATGACAGATACTCTAATTTCCCCTAATCTTTTAACAAGTTTAAGACCTAGTAAAAGAGCTTCATATGGTACCATATTATTGGTGCACTTAAAGTTTAATCTATAGGCATGGCCTTCAGCATGATCATTTTCAAGGTTGTGCACCCAAATTCCTTCTCCTGATCCTAATTTGTTAACTAAACCATCAAATTCTAAATGCCAAAGAATTTCATGTTCATAATTGGTATCAAGAGTCTCAGGAACTTTTGTGAGAGTGAGATCTGGTTTTTTACTTTCTTCTGGTTCCTATTGGGTATTTTATGTTTCATTGTTCCCAGAGATTTTCTGGATTTGAACACTATATTTTTCATTTGAAATTTATTTTAGTTCTACTGATAAAACTTCTAATTCAGTGGGAGGATCAATTTCATCATTATAAAGAATAAAAGAATCCATATCAGAGTGTACTGAGTAGATAGGGAAATTTTCGGGTTTCTCCTGACTACTGACTACATATTTCATTAAAGTTTCTCTGTATACTTTCTTTGGGTGTCCGAACACTGAAATAGTAGCATAGGACATGTCCAATTGAAGATATCCTTGAAGCTTTTCACCCCAAGATCTGGAAAATAGCATGCCATATTTTGGAGGAATATCTGCTACTACTATGTCCATCAAGATTGTTTTTACAGGGTATTGAACCTGTGAAACACACAAGTCTTTAATTAATCCTAAACATCTCACCTGACTTGAATCAAAAGAAAAGAGGTCTTTGTATGGCCTGGTGATATCTAGGCTTAATTTCTCCATCACAGATTTGGGCATTAGATTGTGAGATGCCCTGGAATCAAGCATGGAATTATGAAGTTTTTTATCATGAACGTTTAAACTTATATAGAATGGAGGAATTCCTCCATTAATAGATTTTCCATATACTTCAGGGCCAAAGAGTAATTTAGTTTGGTCATCAAAAACGTTTACTGAGTCTTCACTTCGAGTGATATTGAGTGATCTATTGATTTGACTTCGGTAGACATCATGTTTAGCTAATTCAAACAATGGAACAACTATTTTTAATTTTCCTACTTCAGCCTCCAGATTAAAAAAAATTTCAGTCTGAGTTCTTGTATTTCGGAGAGTTGGATTCTCTTTATCGTTTGTGTTTTCTGTATTTTTCTCCTTCTCAGGAGTGGGGTTGTGGGATGAGGTTTTTTCCAAATCAACTTCCAAATGTTCTGTTACATTTCCTTTCGGAGGAAAAATATTGGAGAGTTCTCTGTTATTAGGTTGATTTTCGGATACATCTTCAATAATTGGGTTAGCAAGATTAGGATCTAATCTAGAAAGAATATGTATAGGGGTAGTATTGGTTTTACTTTTGAGGGGTTGTTTTGTAGCTTTCTATTTATTGGTTTCAGGGACATAAATTCTTCTACTCCTTAGATTATATTGCTTGTGGACTTCATAAATGGTTGTATCATATCCCTCCTTGAAGTCAAATGATTCTCCTGAATGAGTTTTGAATTGTTGAGAATGTGAGCTTCTTGATCCTCTTGGGTCAAGAAAACTTCCTGTTCGTTATTGCGTCCAATTAAGTTTTTTATTTGATTATCTTCTATTGGTTCATCAGAATTTGAGGCTTCATCATAATTTTCCTAGAACGGGGGCCTAATGTTTTGGTCAGGACCAGTTTTTCCAGTGTTTTGGTTTTAGTTCTTTCTGAAATTTGGATTTCTCCCAGTATTGTTCGGTTGACCATCCCAAGGAGAATTCTTTCAATTGTTTCTACTCTATCTCCTAGCCTTTCCATCACTTTAATAATAGCATCTAGTTTCTGTTCAAAGGTCGAGGGTTCTTATTTTGATGGTATTATCCTTTCACTTCTGGCTTTAGTTCGTTTGGATATCAGGTTGGCTTCAACACTGATAGCTATACTTTTCATATCTTCTAAAGTCCTAGGACATCTTTCCCTAAGCTGGTGTGCCATATCAGAATCAAATCCATCAGGGAATTTGATTAATGCTAAATCTGGAGGAGGTCTAAGGTTTTGGGGAATAGCATTGTAAACATTATTGAACTTAGTGTAGTAATCTTGCACAGTTTCTTGTGTTCCTCTTTTCAGGTTTTCATATTCTGATAAGATTTGGAGAGGGTCCTTCTTCATTTCCCATCTGTTTAATAATGTTCTATAAAGAGCTTTTTGGTCAGTGATACTATTTGCAGGAAGGGTTCTAAACTAGGTTCTAACTTCTCCAGTCAGAATTTGAACAAATATTCTCATTCTTACATCATTAGCATCTATTTCATATATTTCAAAATAATCAGTCATTTTTTTAGTATGTTGTTGTGCAGTGTAGGTTCCAGAACCATCAAGTGGAGTGATTTTACTTTGTTAGGCTTAGGGCATAGCCCCTGGATTGGCTGGTAATACCAAGGGAGCATATTTATTCGCCATTGCAGTAGCTAGTGATGAAATAACAGTTGAGGCTGACCTGGGAGTGGTGGATGGAGGGGTAGAAGGGGTGGTTTGAGGTGAGATGTTTCAGGAAATGTTGATGAACTTGGAGAGGATATAGTGATCACAGAAAGATTTGGTGTTCCTTTAGAGGTAAGCTCAAATTGTACGGAGTTTCGCAAATGTTTTTCAAGATGTGAAGTAACAAATTCAAGCTGTAAATCTTCAATAAATATTGGGTCTTGAACCAAGTGGGCCAACTCAGATTCGGAAAAAGTTAAAAATAAAGAGGTTTCAAATTGCTCATCAAAAGGTTCATCCTTAAGGTAAATCCACTTGACATGACAAGATATTGATCTATAGAGAGGCTGAGAGCTAGCAGAACTCTCTTCGCTCTACTGTCTCCTAAGAATTCTGGAGATCAGATTAGAATTTTCAAACACAGGCGGTGGATTTGGATCAGGATTAGCCCTGGTGTAATGAGTCCTTTCTGAAGCTAGGTTTCTAGGTGATTTATGGTTTTTGTTTAAATGAAATTAACAATACAACTTTAACAATTTCTTGAAGAGGTTTTAGATATTAGATTTAAATTTTCTTAAAGATTTATTTGACTAAAGGAACTGATGAAGTGTTTGAAACCGAATGTTCAGTTCATAAACTAGACCGGAGATAGACTGAAGTAACATTCATTTACTTATGCAATTTCAAAGCAAGAGCAATTCAAAGGCTACTTGGCTAACTTCAGGCTCCGTCTATAGTTTATAAAGTAAACAATAGTAACGAGCAAATTATTTAGGTCCCTAGTGGAGTCGCCACTATGTTAGCACTCAGATTTTCCTTGAAGTCATTGGGAAGAGGAAAGGGGTCTAAGGTAACCACAAACAAACTTTTAGGTACAAAATATAGCCAATCTGTACCTAGAGAGGGCTCTCTCTTTAATTTTTAGCTTAGTTTTGAAAGATATTAGGCTAGTTATGAAAGTTTAGGGATTTTGATTGTGTTTAGGTGGTAGAATTCAATAGCAGAGGGGTATGAATGAATAGTTTAGGCCATTGGGCTAATGGAGTCAAAGAAATATGGCTTAACTAGATTTAGTTTCTTAACAAGGGATGGTTTCACAGGGCAAGGTAATCAAATTGGGAACAACTAAAGATCTAAAATGAATGGAATGGAATCAAAATGGGTGAAGGGAAATTAAGAATCCTTCAACATATTCGAAAGAGAGAACTTGAATGATTATTAATAAAGAGAAATTAAGAATTCTTTACCGAATAATCAAAATGAATAAACTAGGAAACAGGAGCAATTAAGAATTCACGGTTCATACTAGTTCGGAGGAAAACATTAAGAATAACAAGGATTGAAAACAGATTTCACTCAAGCAATTTCTGAATTATTCTTTTTTGTTTATCATTCAGATATGAAACATAGATGGTATAATAAACAAGTATAAAACTTAAAAAAAAAAAGATATAGAAGACTTATTGATCCATTGTCTGACTCAAGAATCCTGTGAAAGGTCCTTTGCATCAATTACTTATCCAGCTAGCCATGCGAAATTTGTCCAACAGCACTTTATTTCAGAATAATCAATATTACAGCAAAGTCTAGGAGTCCACAACCCTCAATACTCTAATTGAGGGAGTATTTATACAAAAAAATATAAAAAATATCTCCTAATAGAGACATATATTTTAGGATGACTTATTAATAAATTACAAGAAAATAGAGATAGATAGTCTCGTAGATAGGAGAAAAGGTAACTGATGTTGTGTTGTTCCTATTTTTATGAATGTGCTAGAGGTAGGCCCTATGATTTGGCTTTCTATTGTCTTCTTTGGTAACTCTGTGTTGGCTACTCTGTTTTTACTGATACTCTTTACCTGTACTGATACACTTTAACCTGTTTGATCTCTATTTATCCTTTGTACCTTTACTTACTGCAGTAAATAATCAAAATTCATCTAAGGATATTTTTACAAAATATCCAACATATATTCCCACCATTGTGCTTCTCGTATTCTGGTTCTTTTAAGTTTTCTAAGGGTCTCATCAGTTTCTGTGTATCTGAAACAAGTAGGCTGAATCGGAAATAAGTACTTTACTTGATGTTCGAGATAAAACAAATTTTCCAGACTGTCATGAAGAATTTTTCCTGTAGGCAACGCTTTTGCTGCTGATGAACTTGTCGATGAACTGGCCTGGTTGTTTGCATAATTATTCAATTTCTCAACATAGCTTTGATGACTCATTAGTTTATCATGAGTAACTAAAGGACTTGGAAACCCTTTTCTTTGCAAAGTATCAAATCTTTTTGTAAGAGCATTAATTTCCTCCTGCATATCATGGCATCTTCTTTCTAAGTTTTGCATCAGAGTTCTTTTAGTAAGAACCTTTTTTACCTCCAAAATTGTCCCTGTTCTGTATTGGATGCCTAGCTCCTGAAGCTAATATTTTTTCTTGGTATTTAAAAACTGTATGAGCTTGTTGGCTTCTTCAGGTATATTCCCTTATTCTTCCCTTTCCTTTTGAACTTGTTCTAGAGCCAATTTAACTAAATCATTTTGCTCATACATTATTTTACTTGATTGCCAGACATCATTTATTGATTGAGTGATGTTGGCCCAAAGAATTTCTTTGATTTGTTTCAAAGGTTTCTCCAATGTGAGATCCTTTTCCAATGCTTTCACCAATTTTTCTAATCTGTTGATCTCTCTTGTCTTTTCTGCAACATTTATCTTTGAGAGATCATACTTTTGTTCCAAGGTAGTAAATTGTACCTTTGCTTTCTAGAGCTCTGTACCTTGGAGCTTCAATTCTTCCATTGATTTTATTAGTTCCTCAGTACTTAAATTGGCAATGTTTCCCTATGCTAATCCTGTTGAATGCACTATTGTTGTTGTACATGTGATCATTTCCGTTGTGGATGTAGTGATGTTTGATGCTAATGTTGTCCCAAGGATAGAAGGGACTGTTGTTGAGACTACTACTATCACGTTGGGAGGTTGAGAGGTCGACTCTCCCTGCTTTTCCTTTAATGCTTTTTCAAGTTCTTGTCTAGTCTCATTCAGTTGCTCATTAAGTTTTAAGAGAAAATACATTAGCTCTTCTTCAAATTTTCTCTTTATTACTTCAATAGTCTATGGGTGCCTTGAAGGTGGTAGCTTTAATTGTTTCCTTAGGGCTGCCATATCATCATCTTTCTTTTTGATCAAGGCTTCTGTAGCCTTAACATCTTTAGGATTACGACCCAATCCAATAATTATTTCTTCCAAAGTTTTTATTTTTTTATCCTTGCCCTGGGAAGAAGCCTTTTCCAGATGCACTTGAGTAGTTGTATTATCCAAGGAATTTTGTAATCGTTGGGCCATCATTGACTTACCAGTCAAGGTTGAATAAATCATCTCTCTAGTTTGTTTATGTAATTCAATCTGATCCAAAGGATGAATATCCTTTTCCATAACTTCAAAATTGGTTCTAACATAATCTGCTGCTGTTTGAGACTACTGCACTTTAGGCCTAAAATGACTCATCACCATTTTACCTTCCTGGATGTCATAGGCTGACATCAATCTCTGTTGATTTTTGGGGGCCATATTCAAATATTAATTATAAACATGAACTCTTAATGGATCATTTATGGATTTCACTTTTATAAATGTCTTTTTAATATCCCAAGCATCCTTCATAGGTGGTCTAAAGGATGATACTTCTACAATTTGATGTCTTTCTAGCTCTTTTCTCTGTGAGTTGGTGGATGTCCCACTGATTGTGAATGTTTGCTGGCTATCTAACCCTTGTCTCCTATGAATATTAGTGGTATCTTCAACAAATTATTCTTATGAGAGAGGATTTAATCTTTTCCTTTTGCTACCAGGCTATTCTGAACGTCCACTGATAGGGGTAGATGTTTCTGCTTCTCTCTTTTTTCTTTGTTCCTCATTTTGGGGAGTTTGCAAGATTAACGGTTTTTCCATATTGACCTGAGTGGGAGAAATATTCATTTGGGCCTATTCCTTGGAAGATTCAGGCTGCTCCGACATTGTGAATTGCTCTGTGACCTGTGTACTAGTATCTCTTTCCTTACCTTTGGCTGTTATTGTGGCTGGTGCGCTGGTTTCCTGCAAATGTTGCTTAGAGGTTCCAGCAGAGGAAGGGCTAGTTCCTGGTCTTTGTACCTGCCCAAAAGAATGCAGGTCAAGTATCTTCTCAAGATCTTTCATAACATTCGCAACATTGACCTGTTCACTATCCTTTTCTACTAAGTTCCCTTCCATCCATTAATCCATTTTTGCAAATTCTTCAATCTCTGGAATCCTATGGCGAAGGTATGGCAACAATATGTTTTTCATTCTCCTATAACATATAAAGCTGTTAGGGTCATAAGGTACCCACCAAAATTTTTTTTGCAACTTGAGATAATCTTCTAAAATTCTTTTTGCTTCTTTCCCTGCATCCTTAGTATTAGAGACAAAAGGGCCTAATAGACTCTTGATTCTGAGCTAAGATTTATTCTTCGCACTATAAAAATTGACTAGGTCTAAATTTATCATTTGTCTGAAGTATTCTAAAGAAAAGAGCCTCATCGGAACATACTTTGGTAGTTTGAAAGGAAAGAGCTCACACCCATATATCCTAATTTCTATATGATTCTTGTATAAGTACCAATCACCTACCCTGTATTGTTTGGAGAGCTGGAGGATTTTCTTCATATCATTATTGATCCTAGGAGGGGAAACTCCTGTTAATAAGGTGGTTGCAGGCTGAACAAATAGGTCAATGAATTCATTTTAAGAATAAGGGGACTCAAAGTAATTATGGAAGATTGCAGAACAAAAGATTACAGACCTTGTATTTCCTTTGGTGTCAAGTTTCATGACAGGGAAGGGGAAATTCTCTGACTAATAATAAAGTTTAAGATGGTATACAAAAGTGGAGTATTTGAAAACTCTTTCATCTTCCAATCTCATGAACCGGTCATGAATCATATCAGCAATGTAGGAGGCAAAGTCATATTTGACAGCAGGGGGCTGTCCAGGAGTAAAAATTGACAACAACACTAGGGTTAACTTATCAACGCATTCACTAGTGTTGAAACCCATTACAAAAGATATCATAATCACTATAAGTCTGCCCATATTTGTGAAAAAAGTATATCCATAAGGAGGTGGGCCTTTGGGTTGATGTTCTTGTAGCATGAAAGTTTGACAGAGGCGATTCAGTTCCTCTTGGGATAAATTTGTGGATTTTTCAAGTAAATATTCCGTAGAAATGGGAGTCAAGGCTTGACCGCGGTGAAATTGTAACATTTCATTGATGGATTGAGCACTTATTGGAAAAAGAATGGTTTGACTTGGGGACATAACTACTCGTTGATTAGGGTCACAATTGGCATGGGAGTGATAAATTATTTCATGAAAAACATGAACTCAGGGTAAAAAATACATAGGAAGATTGGATTCCCAGAGTCTAGAAACATCAGAGCCATTCAAGTAATTATCTCTGCATCGGCAAAAGATTCTGAGAGGATATTTGCTACAGGTGAGGTCTTTTATCTGGAAATACCTATCCGCTAGAGGCAGATAGTCTAAATCTTTATGGGGGACATTCAGAGGTGCAACATTCAAAGCCATAGAAGTTTCCATTTCTGGTTCTTGTGGATTCAGAAAGGGATTCGGGTTTTTAGTGGAAAAATGGGAAAAATTACAAGTCTGGGAACTTATGGAGTGAAAAAAAGACCGAATTGACCTTTTTTTTAGTCTTTTTCTGTGGAATTGAAGTGTAAAATCAAGACTTGCAAGGTTTGGTAGAAATTGGATAAATACCTGTTTTCCGGGAAGTGAATAGTGATGAAAATAGGTGTAGGCAACTGCTAACAGGTTCTGGACTGGTTCGGCTGCAAGTTTCTTAGCAAGGTGGCGGTTGGAAATCTTCGACAGTTGGCTTTGACGTTCTTTGCATGGGAACACTGGTCGTAGCACAGAATAATGAAAATGACGTTTTATTCATTTTATTAAAAAAATCAAGGTTGGCGGGGCTTTATTTTTCAGGCGGATGACATACGCAGGAAAGGGTAGTTTTTCGTATGTGGAGGGCGGTAAGCTGTATGTATCGCACCGCTTTTGGGGATGGGTGGTATTCAACTGGGAGCCAGCGATTCCATAGATCATGCAACGCGTGGCGAGGCACTATTTTCAAAACCACTCCATGATCGCGTGCTATCGTTCGGTCGTGGAGGTCCATGTGATATGGATGACAGCTATTGGTTGTGAAGGGGTTGATCGGACGGTTATCAGGGAGACGAGATGACAGGTGTTTAACAAGGGCGGGCCCAATACAATAAAATATTATTTAATCATATCGGGAGGAATATGATTGGTCGGGTAAGTTATTAATTAACCGTGGGGGTTAATTAATTCTTTTTTGATGTTAACACTATTTTATGGTTATATTTCAACCAAGGGGCGGGATACATAATATCTGGGGATTTTGCATAGTTAAAATAATATGGAATGGGTAAATTTTATAAGGAAATAAATAATAAAGTTAAAAGTTAATATGTGAAAGTGAATGAAAAGCGCTAAGTATAAAAACATTTAGAATTGTGTATTTAACTTAGGCTTAAATGAAAAAAGGATTTTTAATGGGATAGTGTGTAATTTTCCTAAGTAAAAGGGGATTTTACTTAGGAAAAGAGTTATGGAAGTAAATGAATGACTTATGGATGGTTTTAAGTACTTAGTCTTTTAAATTATTTGACCGAGGGTCTGGTCCCTCCAAAATTCAAGGAAATTCCTTGAGCCCCTCTAATTTTTAAATGCCTTAGTACTTAAAGGGAAATTAGTGAAATTTTTAGGGGAAAATGAGAAGGGAAGTTAATCATTTGACCTTGTTTTGCTTGAAATTATTCCAGTGTAATGTCTGCCTTTCACTTGTGATGAAAGTAAATATTAACACATTTAGAGCCATAATCCATCACATGTAATTCTACAACATCATCTACCTACCCTACCTACTTTAACCTAGCATTTTTTCTTCTTTATTAGGGTGCACTTAGATTGGCAAACCCTTATCACACTTTCTTTTCTTTTACATGTAGAAATCTATATAAGTCTAACCTTATTACATCCAAGGGCTCAGATTACGCTGTTGAGCTCCTTATATTTACTCTACCTATCTACTTATCTTCCAAGAATAAACAGTTTGGTCAGATTTTATTCTCTATCTCTAAAACATAAAATTCAAACGTGAACTAGCCAAGCTTAAACTGTTTGATCGTTCACCAATTGTGGCATAAAAAATAAGTTGCACACAATTTGTTTATTACATAAGAGAAAAAAGTAGTGGCATTTAGACTTGCACACTTTCCTTGGCCTTTCATTTGATGGGGTTCATTTTCTTTTACTTTTTTGGCCATTTTTTATTCTTTTCACCCTTTGATTTTTCTTTTAGGGTATACCCTCTTTACATTTTTTAAATTTTTTCGTTTTTTTTGAAAATATGGAAAACCTTTGCAACAAGGAAAGGTATGAACATATTACATAGTCCATCAAGTCAATCATGATATATGACACCTATTGGTATAGGAGTATAACATAGTAGAAGGGGAACGATATACATAACCAGTACACAAAGGGGAGGATGTCGACCATATTTACAAGTTGACTACGCAGGACGAAGATTGGATCAACCCTAGAGCTGATGGGAAGTTGAATTGGGAGAAGGATATGTCATGTTTCTTAGACTGAGATGGAAAGATGGAGAACTGATGGAACCAATTGCACGATGTATTTTCATTGCGCTGCCTCAACATCATGAAGAGATTATGGTGCATCTCCTCAGAGGTAAGATAAATACCCTATTTCGATGGGTCTAGTAGCATCAAAGTGTTTATGAAAGCATTGGAAAAGACAATCCCAAAGGAACGAAGGTTCTGCGCTCTTAATTTGGCTATGAGTGCAACTCCAGTGCATTAGTGGGAGATGCACAAGGCAGACTTTTAGGACTGGGAGGAATGTAGCAAAATGATGACATTCTTCTCTGAACCAGCAACTACCCCATTGACTGAGAGTTTTTATTGTCGGGGAGACACGTGCAAGAACCTGACCATGTGGAGGGAGGTATGAGATGAAAAGACCTGGAACAAGTTGGTTCATGGGTTTATTCATTTGTTTGGGTCGATACCCACCACATGGTATCTAGAAGTTGAGTTACACCGAGGCATTGACCACTAGACTACAATGGATGAGGATTTCCTAGCAACCTTTGCCTTGGTTGGGGGCTCAGAGAAGTCGGATGAAGCCCTCTAGGAAATAGATGCCCTTGTCTTTGACGAATCCTGACCCTGAAAGGAATGTGTTGTGCTAGCATGGGATGTGTAGATGCAAGACATTTTGAACTGAAGGAACTTGCCAATAGAGGATAATTAATATGACGCAATAAATGTTAGCATCCTTGAATTTGAAGGGGAGCACGCAGTCGCAGGGCCCTCATTAGGGATGGTGGATGTAACTAAACCTATGAAATTGAGGAACATCAACATTAGGATAGAAGAGAAGCCCAAGCTGGCCAAAAATGGGGATTACAAGGATTATGATATAGTAGGAAAGTTTGTGGAATTGCTAACAGAGTATCAGGATCTATTTCCTACAAAGTTATTTGAGCTCAAGGGAATTATAGGTGACCTAGGTGTTATAAAGATCACATTGAAGCTAGATGTGTGGCCTGTCAAGTAGCGACCATACCGATTGAATCCAAAATATAAGAAGAAAGTAAAGGAGGAATTGGAAAAGATGGTGGCTACAGGCATCATTGAACGTGTAGAATAGTCTGATTGGGTAATCCCAATGGTGGTTCAGGAGAAGAAGACCAAAGGAGAGATAAGGATTTTTGTATATCTGCGCAGGCTGAATGATGCATGTGTGCATGACCCCTTCCCTACTCCGTTCTCTGATGAAATCCTAGAAAATGTTGTTGGACAAGAAGATTATTCATTTACTAATGGATTTATGGGGTATCATCAGACCTGAATTGCGCCGGAAGACCGCAGCAAGACCACCTTCGCAATAGAGTTGGGGTCTTTCTAGTACACTTCCATGGCTTTCGAGTTGAAAAATGCACATGCGATCTTCTCGTGCGTGGTAATAGTTGTGTTCAAGGAATTCATGCATAGATTCTTGGAGGTATATTTTGATGATTGGAAAATATTTGGATTGGTTAAGAAACATTTTTCAAACCTACGCATGATTCTTGACACTTGTAGAAAGCACCAAATTTCTCTTAACCTAAGAAATGTATATTCTGCGTGCCTTTTGGAATTTTTTTAGGGCATATAGTATGCCAGGAAGGATTGATGGCATACCTAGCCAATATTGTAGTTATCATCAACCTATAAGTTCCTATTAATGAGAAGCAGTTGTGCTCCATCCTAGGACACACCGGTTATTACAGGAAGCTCATTAAAGGGTATGTTCTGATCACTACACTGATGGAGAAGTTTCTAAAGAAATATGTGTCATTTTTGTGGGATGAATAATGTCAGAAGAGCTTTGAGCTACTGAAGGAGAAAGTGGTCATTGCACCTATCTTGATATTCCAAGACTATTCTAAGGTTGTTCATGTGCATGTGAATGCATCTGGTATGGCACTTGGGGCTATTTTAGCGCAGCCAAGAGAAAGAGACATTAGTCACCCTATTTCTTTTTCCAGTAGGAAAATATCCAGTGCAGACCGTAAATACTCCACCACAAAAAGGGAAGGATTGGCCATGGTGTATGCTCTACAAAAATACAGGCACTATCTGTTAGGAGGGCACCTCAAAATTTTCACTGACCACTATGTTTAAAAATACCTGGTCAATAAGCATGTGCTAGGGGGGAGATTTGTAGATGATTGTTTCTATTTTAGGAGTATGACTTTGAAATCATTTTGAAGCCTGGGAGACTAAATGCTGGACCCAATCATTTGTCACGCATAAAAAATGGGGAAGAAGAAACTAGTATGGAGGAGGCGTTTCCTGATTCGTAGCTCTTTGGTATAAAAGTAGTTGTTGAGCACTTTCCTGACATTATTCACTTTTTGACCACTGGAAGCACATTGGTATAATATTTGGTCCAGGAGAAGGAGTTGGTTGCACGCGTAGCTGATTTTACCTTGATTAAGGGTCAACTGTATAAGCTAGGTGCATATGAAGTATTGAGGAGATATGTGTTGGAACTTGAGAGGAAAGATATCTTGCCTGAGGCTCATAGAGGGGTGGAAGGAGGCCACTATGTTGGGAAGGCTACTATGTAGAAGGTGTTGCATGTTGGTTTATGGTGGCCCATGCTGCATAGTGATGCACATGCATACTGTCGAGCCCGTAATGCATGTCAGAGGACAAGGGAGCCCTCACGCAGAAATGAGATGCCATTGCAGCCGCAGATGGAACTGAAGGGTTTTGATAAATGCACTATAGATTTTTTTGGACCTATCAATACTCTAGGGAAGAAGACCATTGAAGCTTTGACACAGGAATTTTAGATCCACCAGCATAAGAGTACCCCTTATCACCCACGAGCGCATGACGCAGTAGAAGCTTTCAAAAAAATATTGGAGAATGCACTCACAAATATCCATAATGCTAATCAGAATGACTGGGATGTGCACATAACTTCTATGTTATGGGATTATACAACCACATGCAAGAAGTTAACGAGGAAAACACCTTCCAGAATGGTCTATGAGCCGGAAGAAATCATGTCGATGGAATATATTGTCACAGGCCTGCAGATCAAATATTTCACTAATATGGTCGAGCCTGAAATTATGGAGGAATTCTTGGCACAATTAGTTTCCTTAGAAGAAGATATGTTCATCACTAACTTCCATCAGCAAGTGTAGAAGGCATGCAAAAAGGCCTGGCATGATAGGCACATTAGAAAAAAATTGTTTAAGGAGAATTTTTGGTCTTTTCATACAACATTCATTTTGGATGCCACCCAAGGAAGTTCAGGAAACATTTGTTAGGGCCATATATTGTAGAGGAAATCACTGATGGCGGTGCAGTACGCTTGGCCACACTATGTGTTGAGAATGTTCTCGGGTACTTCAATGGAAGCTGTCTGAAGCCATATAGGGAAAATCTAGTGCTGACCAAATGACTATATGGTTGGAGCATAAGAATCAAAGGGTCTGCATGTAGCTGTTGGGCCAAGAAAAAGGAATGTTTCACCCCCATTGTTACCATGATTTTTATACACTTTTATATATTTTCCCTTCATCTCAGAAATAAAGTAAAGGAAAATAATGCAAAAATGAGGCAGAATGGATTAGTGATAAAGGGAGTGTTTGATAACGTAAAAATGGATTTCTCACTACATTTATTGATAGGGAAGAAAAACAGCCCAAATGTTGACTAGATGACTGAAAGATAGTAGATAAGGGAGGTAGACAGAATCATATCAGCTCTTATAGATCGGTGGAAGATGGAGAGGTATGACCATGTTTGGAGTACTCAATCGACAACCACGAAGCAGCAGGGTGCCATAATGAGAAAGATTTGTTACTACTCCTGAATTCACCTTTAACCTATAAAAGGCCAAAGAATGAACAAGAAAAATAGTTCCTGTAATTTAATCTTTCTTTAATAAATGTACTTGGACAAAATCGTCAAGTTTTTTAATAATTTATTGCTTGGTGGATTATTGAATAATTTGGCATTTTTGGAATAGACAACTTCTGTGTATTCCTTAGCAGTAGGCTTCTAGTGGCTTTGGGCCCAGCCCTAGGGGTTCTTCTACTACATCTGTGCTTTACGTTTATTTAGAGAATTTGAGTTCTCAAGCTATCCATTGTGTTTCATAATATATCCTTTGAATTGGTTAATTGCGAGCATGAGATGTTATATCTTCCTTTTTAATAGACAAGTTTACCATTCACATTATTTTATCTGAATTCAATGCTTTTACAATTTCTAGGTTAGTTCCAGCATGACTGATGTTCATTTTTACATACAATTGACGTTTGATCTTTTCATCATCATTGTGAGCGTTGTGTTGATGTTTAATTTAGAAGGATGTTATTAGTCGATTAAAAGAGAATTCCATTTCAAAATCTACAATAATTGATTTTTGTTCAATTTTATTATAATTTTTGCGCAGTTCGTTAAGGTTTCTATTCAATTCATCAAAGAGTGTTGTTCCATTGCAGTTTATTCTTTTCAATCTTAAGTAATTTATTTCTACATAGGCTTAGAATAGAGTTACTTCCTTTGAAGAGTCAGAAGCATCTCATAATTCACTTTCAAGTTGATTTGATTGAACTTCGAGAATTAGACAATCTTCCCTATGATAAATTAGCATAGTTAACCTCCGATGTCACTTGCATATATTGTTCTTACACTCTTAAAATAACAATACTTTCCCTAGGTTGATAATTAATGAAGAGCATTGAGGTTACCTTTAAAAAGTCACCTTTATGACCCAACATTTTGGTATCGTTTCCATGGAGAGTGTTTAAGAGTGATGTCCCCTATTTCTTTTTCCCTTTGTTGTGAAAGAATTGGGTATTGAAAATGAGAGGTAAGAAGCTTCATAACAGCAAGAAAAATGCTTGCTCTCCATCCCGCTTCTTAGCAATTGTGTAGAGGTTAGTAGGATAGGTGTCCTTGTTTTATGACTAGGAAGAAAAAGATAGATCAAAACCCCCCACTTAAATCAACAATACCCAAGGGATCGGTGGTCCCTAGAAGGAAAAAATATATAGATAAAATTATTAAGAACGTTGAATCCCAGCCATCCGTAGGACCCATAACCATTCCCGCTCAAAGTCCTACTGCATTCCCTGAGGCAGCAACCTCACCATCTGCATCCCATGTCGAGATTGACTAAGAAACAAAAGGGTCCGAGAAAAGCCTTTAGACTGTTGAGCACGTATGTCCTAACCCTTCAAGAGAGGGAAATTGTTGCAATTTGTGGGAAGGAGGGGGAGAAACCAACATTCCAGTACATGTAAAATCTCCAAAGCCTGAATCCCCTGAGAGATTGATAGAGACAGAGATGCCTAGTATCCCATATCGGGGAGTTCCTGTAAGGATTCCTCCATATCCACTCCCTAATTCCACTCAAATTATTCCTCAAGAACAATAAATCCCTAAATATCATTGGCATATTTTTGATCAAATGGAAAACATCCAAAACCAAAGGCATGCATCAACACTGGAGTATCCCATTATTGATTCGGCTGCAAATTCCCATATGAAATCCATTCCATTACAAAACATCCCCACCTTCCATGGCATAACCTCAGAAGATCTAGATGCATTCTTATTTGAATTCAATGTCTTCTGTAGGGGATATTACTACACCACTAACCCTCAAAAATTGAAACTATTTCCCTCTACTTTGAAAGGGACATCAATATGTTGGTTTATGTGGCTCAGCGGAGGAACCATTAATAGTTGGGATCAAATGAAAAAATCCTTTATTAACAAATATCAAGACTACTGCCGGACTTGAGAACTAAAAGACAAAATCTTCAATATGTCTGCAAGAGACAATGAGACATTAGAAGAATACATTGAAATATTTCAATATAATTCGGAAAGATCTCCATATACTACTCTGTCTAAAGATATCTTAAAGTGAAAATGATCAAGGGAATGAAAGAAGAATGGGTTGAAACAATCAATATAATGGGAAAGGGGGACATCTATCAAGAAGAATATGATGACATTATTTGATTATGTATTAGGTTTTCTCGAGGTAGTACACGAAGTAGGCCAACTGGGCGAGACTCACTTGCAAGGAATTATAAACAGTCTGGTGGCAACGTGACTAGAGAAGAATTTGGTAATATTTTAGAAGATTTTAAAACTAATATATTGGGAACCTTGACAGCTCAGCTATATGTCCTACAAGCCAAGCAGAAGCAAACTGTATTAGAAAAAAACTTGGCTGTTTTTTTCCCACGTTGTCGCAAGAAGTAAAACCAATGGGAATGTCCATTAGACATGGTCTAGACATGCACTATTTGTACCAAGGACCACACCACTCACCATTTCCCTTCACTTCTAAGTTTGAAAGAGGTTTTTAAAGAGGTAGAAGAAGAGACACAACTAGTCTATCTAATGAACCAACATCGACAGTGGCAAGCATGACCAGGTATGCCACAAGACCTGCCTCAGTTATTTTGTTCTCCACAATTTAAGCAATAGAACCTTGCAACATCATCGCAAACCAAATCTCCTTTTTTTTCCTAGCCACCCCAATCATTTTCCATGCCTCCTTGGCCAACACAAATGTCTTCAGGTAAAAATTGGTCAAGTTTTCCTTGTTCTACCCCTTTCTACAAAAATAATCCATATCAGTCCTAGTGGCCTGCCTCCACCTCACAGAATACAAATTGGTCTCAAAACTGGAAACAACCCTTGGGAATGACCAATCTACCGATGGGGAGAGGGGCTGAGAATCAATCTACATTACCAGCTCCATACCTAGCCCAAAACAATTCTCAACCTATCATGCATCCTCAACTACCGGTTCAACCCAATCATAATCCCAATAATAGGTCGGTCCAGCTAAACCATATTATCGAAAACCTAAACCGCGAGACTGAACAGAAGCAATTAAATGAATTGAGGCTAAGATCATGACGTGTTATTTCACCTAGAGAAGATACGAACCTGCCACAACCTGAATCTGAAATTCCCACAGAATCTAAACAATCAACTATGAATGAAATTGAGGCAAAGTAAGGGATGGAGACAGCTGACCAAATGTACACTAAAATCCTTATTATTTCCTCCCCTCCATTTCCTGAAATATTAACATTTCTTAAACCAATAGTCTCTTCAGATTTTGAACTTCTAGGGGAATTAAAAAAACTTTGCATAAAAATTCCTCTTCTGCAGGCTATACAAGACATTCTTGTCTATGCCAAGACAATTAAAGAGCTGTGTGGAAAGAAACAAGTGAGGAAAGAAAAAAATATACCAACTATTCATGTGGTGGGAGCACTGTCAGACTTACTTATGGGTAAAGAAACACCAGTAAAATATGTGTATCAAGGGAATGCCATAGTTACTATACAAATCTCTAGCCACTCCTTTTTGAACAAATTGGTTGATTTAGGGGAGGCCATCAATATCTTAACCACATAAACCTACGAGAATTTAGGCATAGAAATGTTAGAACCAACATATACCTTGCTGGAACTTGCTAACAGATCTATTATCAAACCAAAAGGAATATTACAGGACATCCTAGTTTTTGTTGACTCATGGGAGTATCTGGCAAAATTTTTAGTCATTAACCAAAAAATTAGGTTAGATGGAAACCCCCTGATACTAGGACAACCTTGGTTAGAAATAGCTAATGCTTACATAGGTTTTCGGGCATGCAGTTGGACCATTGCTAGAGGTGATTCCATAAAAAATATTTTCAAATACCCATGTGCCAATCCAAGTCTTCCCACTGCAAATGTTCAAAAACAACCACATACATACTGGGAACAAAACAGTCATTCACCACTGACAATAGTTGAATCACTTGAATTCAAAGATCAAACTGAAAATCACATAATCAGTAACTTCATGAATCAGCCATCTACTTTTGAAAAATTAAAATAACAAATGTTAAAGGAAGTTCTTGATGATGAATCACATGAAGACCCCTTGGCAGACATTGATAATGAGCACATACCCATGATTTTTTTTCACAATAGAATACCAATTGAAATTCAGCCAGGAAAATTTTTAAATATCAATGGTAGTCTAGATAGTAACCAACAACGAAATCTCATTAAGGTTTTACAGAAATATAAGGGAGCATTTTCTTGGGACTACCCAGACATGAAGGGTATATATCC
The DNA here is from genome assembly GCA_034641835.2 of Pinus albicaulis. Lineage (NCBI taxonomy): Eukaryota > Viridiplantae > Streptophyta > Pinopsida > Pinales > Pinaceae > Pinus > Pinus albicaulis. The sequence goes on from CM076579.1 coordinate 629,630,379, forward strand.
TCAGCTATGTACACAACACATTTATACTAAAAAGGATGCTCGGCCTGTTGGCTTGAGGGGTCCTGACCCAGGTTCGGTGTGCAAGGTTTGCCAACAAACCCCTATACTACTGGATCTTTCGGCAATGACTTGCTTGCACAGGTCACAGTCTCACCCGAAGTAGTATGGGTGGGTGTTGGAACCAGGTTTCCTCACCCTGAGAAAGGAAGGGTAAGGCAAGTAGGGTTGTGTTTGTTTAGATTACCTCGTCTCTGCGTAGGGTCAAGTATGTATCCAATTGCATCCACGTGCACTAGATCTACAATTATATTATTTTCATAACATCAACACAACATTACATAGCCCGAACAGAACAGATCTAGATTTACTTCAATACATAGACTTTCACAGCATGATATAATCATAGGAGGATAGATCCAATCATTCAATATACATACCTTCAGAGCGCAAAGAGAGAGAAATGCATAACATAGTAATTATCAGCAATCCATTCAATAGTACTCACAGATTCAGATCTAATAATCCTGCATATTCATTCATTCGTTACCATTGCCATTCCCTTACAAACCTATGCACACAGCAGCAAGGTCCACACACAGCTGGACTAGGATCTTTGTGCGCACAGCTAGCAGGATTCCATTCCCCAAAAAACCCAACAGATCGCTTACACAACAGATCGCATCAATAGCTCAACAAATCCTACCTCTTACAATTCGAAATGCCTCTATATTTATAACAATCTAGCTTTAACATTCCTATGGTCTGCAACCCATGGTTTTCGGACCCCTAGTTTACCCTTTAACCCATTACATTGCTTTCAGTGCTTTGACCCACCCCAAAACCCCTGTGCTATACTAAATATAACAAAAATAACCAAAATGGATTGGTTCCGTAGCCTGTTAGGAGACACCATTCCAACAGTCCCCCAACACAATCTTGTGACTCGTCCCAAGTCACTTTGGTGGCGCGCATACAATCTACGTGCATAAGGTAGCCAACGAACGAAGGAGGGGTGGAAGCACTTCTTTGCTTCGGGCCGCCGCATGTTGCGCAATATTGATCATCTTCAGAGAAGCAGGCCCGTCGAGATCCGGACCAACGCGTTCCAACAACCGGTGGAGGCATGCAATGGCAGACTGAACATCATGTGCAAGCTGGAGTGCCTCATCAGACCATGGTTTCAAATTTTTGCACACAATATTCTTGGAGTGACAAAGGTCCTCAATCTGGTGCATGGCGGTCAAGTGTTGCGTGGGGCCAAGGGGAGGTGTGGAGGCCTAAATTCGATCTAGAGCATCTTTTGCGTGCTTCAATTCTCATTGGGCATGCTGAAGCATGGGGTGGTGTTGTGATTTCGTCCATAACTACATAGCCTCTTCAAACAATCGGGCTCCTTGCGCCAATTGTTCCTAAATAATGCATGTTGTGTTAGTCACCACGGCAATTCGATGGGCGCATTCTTCCGGGGTCATGACATACTACTTGCGCCTTTCTTGGTCATGCCCGTGTACTTCTTGCAATACGCTGGTAGACAGTCTTTGTAGCTCTATAGTATATATCTGTGCTAAGTCTACTTGAATGTCCCCAGGACTTGGTTCAGAAGTGTGAATTTTGACAGTGCGGGGGAGTAAACATATGATGCTTCTGGCGGGCGGGGCCTGGAAATGGTGGAGATGTTGTAGCGGGTCTCGGTACCGTAGAGTTCCTGCTGAACTTGGCTTGCAGCTAATCCTCCTAGGCGGCATCCCACATGCACTCTTATTACTGAACTCAGCGTCTCCCGACCCTCTTATTAGTTCCTCTTATGAGTTGGGATCCATAACATAGAGACGAGCATTATAAATCGTAGGAATAAGTAAAAAAAACCATAATGCAGGTAGCCAATACTGCTTGACAGTTGAATAAATAGCTCGAGCCAACATCTTCTAGCCATCCATGCCCCAATTGAAGCTACTTAATGGTGAGGTAGATCATATGTGGCACGTACCCTCGATCTGTCGTACCGTGCTTATCATAAATGGTGATATTGATAATCTACGACCCTTTTTCTTCGTTTGTGAGTGTCTTTTCGCATTAACTCAGGATGTGCTGACATTCTTCCTTTGTATCCAAGGGCATGTCCCTGTAATGTTAGGGCATGGCTGACACGTTGGAGTTCCTTCTGTATTTCGACGGAAGGTTCACACATGGTGATCCTACAAGTCGATCGGGAGTCTTTTCAAAGCATTTATGTCAGTCATGGAAGGAGAATTTTTGTGCAAGAGGGATGCTTCATACGTCTGTAGGTGATTTAATTCTTCATTCATCTGCAAATTCTCTTGGATACTCATGATTGTAGACAGGTCCGTAATCTGGTTGGGCAAGGGCTGAATGCACCCTTGAGTGTTGCGCGTAAGCAGGTCACCACGTGGGTTGACCTTACTTTAGAAAATTATAATATGAAATGGGTCCCTTTTAGATTAAATTGGTATTAACTCATCATTCCTCTAAAAATACGAAAACAAACAAAAATCATTATAAAACCTTTTGAGTTCATAAATCATCGGCAATCGGAAAATAAAACAATCACCATTGAAGGCCCCTCTCCTAGCTCCGATGCGATATCACTATCGGCAATCGGGGAATGCGATATCAATGCAATAGAACTTTGCCTTAAAAGCTCCCGATGCGAGTTAAGCGATATCGCTATCGGCGATCGGGGATTCTACGAAAACTCAAATAAAACTGCTCAAGTCTTCCTCCGATCGCCGATCGCGATAAAGCCAAGCGCGACTTTCAAAAAGGATTGATACGGTTCGGCATATTATGTTAATTATTATTAAAAAAGCCTTTCCACTATCCAATGGTAATTGAATTAAGCCCAACTGCCAAATAAAAATCAAATCCACGTTTAAATAGGCTATTCGGCAAACAAAAGATATAATGAGCATTTAATTGATTGACAGGTTCAAACGGCCAATTAATGGAGCAGTTACGCCTAAATCCCTTCAGAGATTACATACGCGAGAGTCTTATGATTATTTTCCATTATTTATTGATTGACATAAGTCTTCTGTACCAGTTTTTGCCGTCTATTCTCCGCATTACGTTCATTTTATCTTTTGTGCAGAGCTTCTCCGCAGTAACAAGTTCAGACCAAATGGGGAAGAAATCTAAGAAACCGGGAACAGCTTCAGCTTCTGTAGTAACAGAACAACCTGCTGCCGATCCAGGACCAAGCAAAAAAGGATTAATCTCAGATACCACATGTCTTGGTCTCAGTAATACTACTTGGCAGAGCATTTACAACCTGGTTGAAGCCGAGGAACCTCAGCAAACAACGGTAGAAGCTTCAGCAGGCTCGAGCCAGAAATCTGACGCTACTCTGAAAGATTTGGCTGATTCCTACCTGCACAGGGTAGCGGCTCGGGAGAAAATTCTTCCATATACAGATGTAGTGAGATGGGCCATTGAAGAAATTCCAATTACGAACAGGATATTCTGCACTATTGATGGGAGAGTTTTTGGTTCGTTTCAACCTAATGATTTGAGACAAATGTACCATTTTCCCGAACCAGAGAAGAAGTATAATAAAGCATTCCTGGAGAAGTTTAGAGATGAAAATGAAACTGAGTGAGAGCCTATACGGGAATGGAGACAGAACCCGGTGAAACACAAACATGAGTCTTCGGGTAAGTACTCCGTCAATTCCTTATGTTCTCCTTATTGTTATGCTGGAGCTATGATATGTCGAATATGGGGATTACATAATTCTTCAAAATTTTCCATAGAGATGGTACCTTTGATGAAAGCAGCCTGTAATAGTGAAATCATGGATTGGGGGAATATATTATCAGATAAGTTAGCAACTGCTATTCTTGACTTCAGAAACAAATCCCGTGTTACTGATAGAATCATCCCGCCATTTTACTTTAGTGCCTACATTTTAGATACCCTCTGTTTTAATTCTGAGTTTCCTGTGTTAGGGTGGAGATGGACTCCACAAGACCCCATGCCCATTCATATATATCACCAGAAATTATGGAAATCCCATTATAAACACCACCTATATCAACTCTGCAATGGATTCATGCTACCTATTTACTATGCAATTTTTTCTAGACCTACTCCTAAGATCTCCTCTCAAGTAGAGATTGACTTGACAGCCCTAGGAACATGGTTTGGAGAGCAAAAATTCACTTATGTAAGAGTTTTCGGCAGTCAGGCCAGACCTCATGTCCTCCCCTTGTATATACCAAACAAACTTTTAGCTCGAGAGATAGCATATCAGCTTACATCCGCATCGGCTACAAAGACTCTCAGGAATTCAAAGAAGCAAGTCTGGCCTCCTTTCCCTCTAAGGTGTGGCGTCTACACTCTGCGTGATTATAAACACGTAGAGAAAGAGGCGGAAAAGATTAATATGTTAAAACTCGCCACTCTGCCTAACAGACGCTTTGATCCGAAAAAGGTCGTCTATAATGTTCTAGATCAGGCCAAACTCACTAAATTTGAACATAAGGAAGACGAGTTTGATGACCTTTTCTCCTCGGCCGAGTCGATATTTCAGGTTCAAGAGATAGCTAAAATTAGATACCATGACGACGGGTTAGTTGAATTTAACAAACTTAGAGAGCAGAGGTTGCAAACTCTGCCTCTAGATTTGTTAGCCATTGCCCCGATGATACAATCAAGCGAGCCTGAGCAGCAACTTACTAGAAAACATCCTGCTACATCCAAAATCTCTGAAGAAGTCAAAAGAAGAGAGCAGGAGGAACTCTAGAGGAAAGAACAGGAAGAGGCAAAGAGGAAAGAACAAGAGGAAGCACAGAGAATACGTGATCAGGAATAGGAAAGGCAGCAAGAGCAGAGCAGCAAGAAGGTGAATGTCGACACTCAGATTGACCCAAGATTGCTCCAGGAATGGCAGCAATTTGATTCAATTATAAGCAATCTTGAGAACTCAAAGAATGCCGATACATCCAAAGCGGCCAATACACAGGATACAGTATCAAAAAGGGTTTCAAGCAAAGAAACCAGCGGTCTACCCCCGACTACAGGATTAGAAATAATTCCCAAGGATCCTTCAGATCAAATTATTTTGCAGGTAGAAGATATTCCTCCATGGGATGTTTTCTATAGCCCAAAACACAAGGCTGTAATAAAGCAACAACGGAAAAGGAGAAGGATTGATCAACCTTCCCTGTTCCCTGAACAAACAGTAACAACCAATGTAGTGTGGAAGGAAGAATTCAACCCCTCCGATGACCTGACAAAGTTGTCCCAATATGCTGGTGCCTATTCGGCAGCCACCATGGATAAGGCATCAGAGGTGAGCAATTTATTGAAAGAAAAGGATCAAGTCATCACTTCACTACAAACACAGCTATTAGAGGCACAACAGAAAGCAGATTCAGAAGCGATTCAGAAACAGAAAGAATTATCGGAGGCATTAGCGAAATTGAAAGCAATAAATGAACATATGGTAAAAACAAAATATGAGAAAATTGCTCAATTAACAGCTCAAGTAGAGAAGTTCAAGAGTCTTCCCCAGCCTGCCAATTTCAGAGAAGAGGCAATACAGGTTAATAAGGCACTAATAACACAAATAAGATTGTTGTGTCATGAAATTGCCCAAGTTGAACCTCTGTGTGACATAACAACATCTATAATAAACAAATCAGTTGATGCCAGGCAGGAATTAGAGCAAGCCGATGAGACTTTAACAGATTTTCTTACTTGGCAGAACACTAATGAGGGAAAAGCAGCAAACTTGCCTAAAATCTTAGAATCCCATAAAGAAATTCTATTCATGGAGTGGCAGTCCCAATTGATGAAAGCAGAGAGAGAGGTTTCTAGATGCAAATCATCTACGAACAATTTGATTGACTTGATTAACAATACTGTCTATTTATCTAACATGATCTCTCAATATACACCAGGTAAATTATTATCAGCCAAGACATTGGAACAATCATGTTGTCAAGAGCTAGAAAAGAATGGGAAATTGATCACAGGAATTGAAAGTTTAACTTGGGACACCTATTGGTTGTTCCTAGTAAAACCATACAGCCAGAAAGCCGCCCTCAAATGCTTAACGGATGCAATCGAGTGTATCATTCCTGATATACACGATGCCACCTATGCTGCTCAAATCAATTCTCGTCTCAGCCGCCCTCAAGAAGTGGAACCAATGCTAGCAATATGCCAACTCAGGACAAAAAGAAAACAGTCAGAATGATGAATCATGATGCCGATTACCAGATTGCTGTGGAGAATATATTCAAGATCGAGTTATTCCAATTTAGTAGCCTTTTAATTTTATAGTTTGTTAATTTAATTTAGTATTTATAGACCCTTTCATGTATTTAGAAAGGGTCGTAAGTTTTTATATATCACTGAAACCTGAAGTTGCACTACTGTACTTCAGGCATATTTTTTATGAAAACTGGACCAATTTTTCCAAATTTTGATAACGAAGCTTTTATGTGAATGTGCACTACTGCCTTTATTTAAAAGTATTTCTGAGTCGGAAGAAGGAATTCGAATTGCGATTGACATTGAGAAAGACTTGCAGCTCATATGGTACTACTATCTATGTCTGAATTCATTCTTTTTATGAAAATTGTTGTTTGATTACTCTTGCTATTATTGAATATATGAATGTGTTTTAACAGCAATCTTTATACTTTCCACTACTGGATGTTTACAGTTTGCTATTCTTTTAATCATTTACGTATCAGTAATATAAAAAAGATAAGTGTAACAATGTTTTATCAATTACTTCGTTCAACTAATTGAACGAAGTAATTATTATTATTTAAATAAATATCTTTGTTTATTGAATAGTGTCATCTATATGCCTATTGACAAACACAGATCATCAAACGTTGCACTTAAGAATAGAAGCTTCCCGGGATAAAATAGTCATTTACGTTTTCGCTTATAGATTAAGTACTCCATTCATTATCACTTATTAGAAAACCAATCATTCATTCACCCCTTTTTATTCTTTATCGGGAAACTGGTCCCATTATATCCAGTCGGAGCCACCATCCCAAACGGAAAAGGAGCTGTTTAAGGTCCGGACCGGGTGGTTATCCCCAATGTTGATGTAATGATTTTCGGGGCATCAACATTTTTGGCGCTAGAAGGAGGGCCTGTCAACTATGAATGGCGAGTAAATCAAAACCTACAGACCATTCTCAAAGTAAATCACCCTCCACCTCACCTCAGACCTCCCGTTTGCATTCTGAATTACCAGTGTCCAAACGAGAAGAAGAGGGATCAACTATCACTGCTCAATCACACCATACTTCAGAACATTTAAGTCCGGAGTCCCCTGAAGTTCAGTCTATCATTCAGAAACTTCAAGGCTTCTCCATATCACCTCAGAGATCTGAAGTATCTCAAGGCAGTCAGACTTCGCAATTTCACCTACCTCATCATCTCACCAGACTTCAAAGCGAAAAACTTGGCATTGAACCAGCTGAGTTACCTTTACCCCGAAGGAAAAGGGCAAAAAAGAACACTGAAGGTTCTGATAGTGAGACCTTTTCTCCATCATCTTCCATCTCATCATCTCCAGTACGAAGTCAAACACCCACTTCCCCATTACATATTATTGTTCACCAGGGGTCACCACCTTCAACATCACAACCTTTACAGTCTTTATTACTACCTCCTCCCCAATCACCTGGAACATCACAGTCAAACGTTGGTACTCCCAAGATGGCTCAAAACCCATGGAATAGTCCTGGTGCAGTCACTATGCCTGCACCATTACATCCATTACCAGATTATCCTGAGAAATGGTTACCAAAGTTTAATCCAGATGCTGGAACATTAGCTGAGGAACACATAAATAATTTCATGTTGTCAGTTAATCTAAAAGGAGTAACACAAGAAGATGTTGTAGTAAGATTTTTCCCCTACACCTTACAAGGATTAGCTGGGTCTTGGTATTTTTCCTTACCCTCTGGATCCATTACCAGTTGGAATATCTTTCAGGAACAGTTTCTTACCAAATATGGCGACGATAGATCATTGGCCACCCTCATTAATGATCTTTCAAATCTAAGAATTGAGTCAAGAGAACCAATTAAGGAGTTTAACTCCCGATTCAATAAGCTCTTGAATAAAATTCCCACCGATTCCAAGCCAAGTGAACAAGTTAGAAGCGAATGGTATATCACAGCCTTACCTTCAAATATAGCCATTTTTGTTGATAGGGCTGCGAAACCAACTCTACCCGAAAACATGAAAGAGGCCATCGCTGTGGAAAAACGTATAACCGCTTTGGAAAAGAAAGCTGCTCTCGAAGATAGGAAATCCAACAAAGTGTCTTTCAAGGACGATTCAAAGAAGAAAAACACCAAAGATCCATACGATATGGAGGGTCTTCAAAAGGTCCTCAAAACAATGTCAAATGAAATGGTTGAAATCAAAAAGCAAGTAGCAGAAACTTCAACAAAGAAACCATTTAGGAATTTTAAGAAGACTGAGTCAAAACCACCAAATATTATATCCAATGCAGATTCAGACCCTGAGGAAGAAGAAGAAGATGAAACAATTACATCATCCGATGAAATTGAAGAAGAGGAAGTCGTTGAATGCCATGGAATGTGGGACTTCATATTGCCAAACTCTGACACCGAGACTGAACAAGAAGCTTTTCCTGTGACTACTAGGAGCAAAAGTACCCCTGAACCTATCCAAGCAAGTTCCAAGAAAAGGAGTGCAGGTACTAATACTGCAAAGGAAAAGGCACCTACAAGGAAGCCAGCTGCAACAGTCCCTCAAAACCAACCATCGTCTTCAAATATACCTTCAACATCAAAGACGTTGGTAGTATCGGATTCAATGGATTACAATATTATTGATGACATGAAGAAGACTAAGGCAAACATCACCATGTTTGAACTCAGTAAATTAAAACATCAACAGAAATTGCTTCTTAAGGAACTAAATGCAGTTCCTTCCTCGCCTCTTCCTAGTGCTAAAGCTGCAAATGATTCAGGACAACCACCTTCTGGTAGAATTGAGGCTACTGATACAATTCTAATCGGAGACAGATCAAATTCCCATACCCCACCTTTCCTCTTAACCTTTGAAATTTACAATCGAAATCTACACAACTGTTTAATTGACTCAGGGGCATCATCTAATATAATGCCAGCTTCAGTTTGTTCTAAACTAAACATAGAACCCCAAAAGTCTTCAATTCACATTGTGCAATTAGATAGAACCAAAGTCCAAGTCTTAGTGGAAATAAATTCTGTTACTATCAGGTTAGCATCTGATCCACGAGTAGTTCAAAGAATTGATATCCTAATCGCTGATATACCTGAGTTTTATGGTTTAATCTTGAGTAGGGATTGGTCTGAGAAACTCCATGGATATATTTCTACCGATTGGTCTCATATGTGGCTTCCCTACAGGGGAAAGCCAAATCAAATAAAAATCAATCGGGAGAAACACATGACCCATACTGTCACAAAATTCGAACAAGAGAATCAACCAATTGCATTTAATAATAACATATTGGGAAATTATTCTTCTGAATCATTCTTCGGCAATTATATTGCCCAACCATCTCCGTTCTTAGTAAACAATTTCACATCCCAAATTGAAATTTTTTCACAAACTGACAGTTCAAGATGTGTTAATGTTACTGAGAATTCTGTAAATAAAATTGTTGATAATTCTTTATTTTGGTCTTTATATTTTGACGGTTCTAAATCTAGTGAAGGAGCAGGAGCAGGGTGTATTCTAGTCAGCCCTGAGGGAGAAAAAACAATGCTTTCTTGTAGGTTAGAATTTGAATGCACGAATAATACAGCCGAGTATGAAGCCTTGGTGCAAGGACTATATAAAGCTATTGGCCTGAAAGTCCAATATTTGAAAGTGTTTGGTGATTCAGAGATTGTTATAAAACAAGTTCGAAATACAATCCATTGTCTCTCTAATCATCTCAAACACTATCAGTCTTTAGTCCAAGAACTCATATTTCATTTCTTAGCATTCAATATTTCACCCATTCCCAAATCCCAGAATGCAGCAGCTGCCTTGTTAGCCAATGTTGCTTCTAAACTCCTACCTTCCGAAGATTATAGCCCAGATAGATTTTCAGTAGAGTTGATTTTTAGGCCATCAATTCCTGACAATGTTACCAATTGGCGAGTGTTTAATCACGATGAAGACATCTTACATTTCTTAACTTCCGACGAGTCCTACAATGATCAGATTATTGATGAAAACGATCATGATCTTCAGATGAAAGAAAAGCATGAGGAAAACTCAATACCAAAACCTGTGGTCAAACTGGAAGATCTCTATGATATTAAAGATAGGTTTAAATAGGTAACCAATTCAAAACTTCAAAGTTCTACTTTAAGATTTGAATTGATAAATCTCGGTACTGAGCAGAATCCTCAAAATGTCAATTTAGGACTAGGGCTTTCTGTCAAAGAAAGGATAGCATTCATTAGATTATTGAGAAAAAATAAACATGTCTTCGCTTGGAAGTATGATGACTTAAAAACTTATGATACATCAATCATCCAACATACCATTCCAATGCTTTCTGAACAAAAACCAGTTCAACAAAAATTGAGGAAAATACATCCAAACTTAGAGAGTCAGATAAAATCAGAACTCAATAAACTCTTGAAAGCAAAGATTATTTTTCCGGTCCGGCATTCAAACTGGGTCTCCAATATGGTGCTTGTTAGAAAGAAAAATGGTGACATCAGGATTTGTATAGATTTCAGAAATCTGAATAAGGCAAGCCAAAAAGATAATTTTCCATTACCTACCATGGAGCAGATACTCCATTCAGTAGCAGGTTCTGAGCTAATGTCCTTTCTAGATGGTTTTTCAGGATACAACCAAATTCTGGTCCACCCTGATGACAGACTCAAAACTACTTTCAGAACAAAATGGGGAACTTATGCCTATCAGAAAATGCCTTTTGGACTTATTAATGCAGGAGCTACATTTCAAAGAGCAATGGATATAGCCTTCAAAGGATTGATCAACAAAACTGTGGTCATCTATTTAGATGACATTACTGTGTTTTCTAAAAAGAGGTCCAACCATTTACATGATTTGAATCAAATTTTTTAACGCTGTAGAAAATATGGTATTTCACTCAATCCCAAAAAATCCTTCTTTGCTCTAAATCAAGGAAAGCTCTTGGGCTTTATTGTTTCCAAAGATGGTATTTATATTGATCCTGACAGGATTAAAGAAATTTCTGAAATCCCATTTCCTCATAACAAAAAATCCATGCAGTCATTTTTAGGTCAGATCAAATTTGTCAAAAGATTTGTTCCCGATTTTTCTCACATCATTTTACCATTACAAACCATGATTAAGAAAAATTCAGTGTTTAGATGGGGATCTATGGAAAAGGAAGCATTTGATTTAATCAAACAATCAATAATCAATGCCCCCGCTTTAAACACTCCCAATTTTTCTAATCATTTCACATTGTATACTATCGCATCTGATTCATCTTATGCAGCGGTACTCACTCAGATTAATGATCATGACCTGGAAGCACCGATTTCATTTTTTAGTTCAAATTTCCAGGGTGCAGAACTAAATTACTCCGAAGTTGAAAAACAAGCCTTTGCTGTGTATAAAGCCATTAAACACTACATGCCCTTCCTTTTAAAAGCTCATACAAAAGTTATAGTTCCTTTTTCTGCAGTAAGGCAATTACTGATCCAAAGGGAATTAGGTGAGAAAAGGGCAAATTGGGTTACAGCACTTCAAGAGTATGACTTGGAAATCAAGCCAGCAAAGATTGTGAGGGGTCAAGGTTTTTGCAGGTTGTTAGCAGGAGCATCCAACATTCCGGAATCAGGTGATACAGAACATATGGAAGAAATCAATCAGATAAGTATGACCAATTCTGAATCTCAATACGCAGATTTAATCTTTTATTTGAAAAATGGATATGCACCTCCTAATCTTTCTTATAAAAACAAACGGGCCATTAGATTAAAAGCAAAAAGCTTCATAATCATTGATGATGTACTTTTTAGACAAAACTATGATTCCGTTTTATTAAGATGCCTAGAAAAACCTGAAGCACAAAAGGTTTTGCAGGAGCTACATGATGGACCAGCCGGAGGACATTTTGGAGCTGACACAACAGCTCACAAAATCATTCATGCTGGGTATTATTGGCCCACTTTATTCAGAGATACTCATGAATATGTAAGGAGATGCCAAAGTTGTCAAACCTCGAGTGGAAGACAAAGAAAATCAGCTTTCCCTTTGCAACCAGTCAACATTGAGCAACCTTTCGAACAATGGGGATTGGATATCATTGGGGAAATAACTCCATAGTCCTCCAAACAACATAAGTATATCCTTACTGCTACTGATTACTTTACCAAGTGGGTTGAAGCAATTCCGTTAAAGACAACAAGCTCTGAAGGAATTATAGAATTTATAGATCAATTCATCATTACCAGGTTTGGTGTCCCAAATGCTCTTGTTTTTTATAATGCATCTTATTTCTCTGGTAATGCCATGTTTGAGTTCGCTATTAAAAGAGGATTTAAATTGAAATATTCTGCAAATTATTATCCCCAGGGTAATGGTCTAGCAGAGTCTACCAATAAAAATCTCCTTAAAATCATTAAGCGAACTATTGAACAGAATCATAAAAACTGGCACAAATCTTTAATATTCGCACTATGGGCTGATAGAATAACACAGAAGGCCTCCATAGGTACTTCTCCATTCAATCTTGTATATGGGAAAGAAGCAATACTACCAACCAATCTAGCACTTCTTTCTCTAGCCCTAGTTCAGTTTATTGAAGAAAGCCCCTCTTCTTCTATCCAACTCAGACATGATCAAATTTTAAAATTAGAAGAAGAAAGAGAAAAGGCCAAAATTACTCATGCAAAACATCAGCAGATAATCAAAAAATCATTTGATTCAGCTTCATCTAGTTCTAAACAGTTGCAGGTTGGTGATCTAGTTCTGAAATGGGATAAAGCTCATGAGGATAAAGGTAAACACACCAAGTTCCAAAAGATGTGGCTTGGACCATTTCAGATCAGCGAGAAGATAGGCCATTCGACATTCATGTTACAAGATCTATCAGGAAAGAGGGACTCTCTTCCTGTTAATGGCCTCATCTTAAAGAAATTCTTCAATTGAGAAGGTAACCCCTTCTCCTTTAGTTCTAGTAGGATTTATGTTTTTAGGACCATTAGGAAATAAATTTGTAAAATAGCTTCTATTGGCCTTTTGATACATTAAAAAGTTGCTCTTAAGAAGTTCTTTTAATATTTACTTTTGAAAATAGAAGCCTTTAAAGAGAAAAAGGGAAGACAATTTCTATGAAATTAGTTATATTCACATTTCTGAAAAACTCATTTTATTTTTTGTGAAATCTCCTCAAGATTTAGAACTACTGTAAATCATTTTAATGTTTTAAACTGGCCTAAAAAAAGGTTATCAATATCAAAACAGAAACTGATTCAATCTTAGTATCTTCAAACTCTTTCCTTGTCATCCATTTTCTCTTAAGGAGAAAATTGTCCATCCCATTCATCCAAGTTTATGATTACTCAGAGTGTAATTCTAAAAAATATCTGATATAAAGATAAGGGGTCTTATCACAAGCCTGCTTACCATGATCATTGGAAAATAGTTTAATTGACATTACCAACACTGCATACCAAAACAGGGTAATGGCTTATAAGCATAAGACAAGGGGTCTCATCACGAGCCAGCTTGTTCGATTAGATTACAACCAGTGAATGGCATTGTCAAACAGCTGGCAACCAAACCAGGACAATGGCTTTTTATCTTACAAAATAATGTAAAAGAAAAATAAATACAAAATATGAAAACATATTTTGAATTCATTCTTTTAATCATACTCTGAGATGGGAGGGGTCATGGACAATCAAATGGTTAAAAGGTATCCCTGTCGAAACTATGAACGTTTGCTGGTAGCAGAGGCTCTACCTATCACAAAGGAGTTAATCAAAAAGGCTAAGTTGGAAAGGTGTTTTGTTTTATCATTATCAACCAATAGAGGCCAATTTAAAACTTAGAATGTATTTAATTTTAACAAGAGGAGAAATTAGCAAAAATAGCCTTTATTATATTCAGAATGTATGTATACTTAGTTATATTAGAATATTCCTTTCTTTTTGATAAAAATTTCTATATAAAGCAAGTTTAAATATTCCAATATTTCTTAGAGATAACTGTTTCTTCCAGCGAATCGCCAATTGTTGTGCTATACAACAACCCCCCATTTCATATAATTGTACTTTAGAAAATTATAATATGAAATGGGTCCCTTTTAGATTAAATTGGTATTAACTCATCATTCCTCTAAAAATCCGAAAACAAACAAAAATCATTATAAAACCTTTTGAGTTCATAAATCATCGGCAATCGGAAAATAAAACAATCACCACTGAAGGCCCCTCTCCTGGCTCCGATGCGATATCACTATCGGAAATCGGGGAATGCGATATGAATGCAATAGAACTTTGCCTTAAAAGCTCCCGATGCGAGTTAAGTGATATCGCTATCGGCGATCGGGGATTCTACGAAAACTCAAATAAAACTGCTCAAGTCTTCCTCCGATCGCCGATCGCGATAAAGCCAAGCGCGACTTTCAAAAAGGATTGATACGGTTCGGCATATTATGTTAATTATTATTAAAAAGCCTTTCCACTATCAAATGGTAATTGACTTAAGCCCAACCGCCAAATAAAAATCAAATCCACGTTTAAATAGGCTATTCGGCAAATGAAAGATATAATGAGCATTTAATTGATTGACAGGTTCAAACGGCCAATTAATGGAGTAGTTACGCCTAAATCCCTTCAGAGATTATATACGCGAGAGTCTTATGATTATTTTCCATTATTTATTGATTGACATAAGTCTTCTGTACCAGTTTTCGCCGTCTATTCTCTGCATTGCGTTCATTTTATCTTTTGTACAGAGCTTCTCCGCAGTAACAAGTTCAGACCAAATGGGGAAGAAATCTAAGAAACCGGGAACAGCTTCAGCTTCTGTAGTAATAGAACAACATGATGCCGATCCAGGACCAAGCAAAAAAGGATTAACCTCAGATACCACATGTCTTGGTCTCGGTAATACTACTTGGCAGAGCATTTACAACCTGGTTGAAGCCGAGGAACCTCATCAAACAACGGTAGAAGCTTCAGCAGACGCGAGCCAGAAATCTAACGCTACTCTGAAAGATTTGGCTGATTCCTACCTGCACAGAATAGCGGCTCGGGAGCAAATTCTTCCATATACAGATGTAGTAAGATGGGCCATTGAAGAAATTCCAATTACGAACAGAATATTCTGCACTATTGATGGGAGATTTTTTGGTTCATTTCAGCCTGATGATTTGAGACAAATGTACCATTTGCCTGAACCAGAGAAGAATTATAATAAAGCATTCCTGGAGAAGTTTAGAGATGAAAATGAAATTGATTCAGAACCTATATGAGAATGGAGACAAAACCCAGCAAAACAAAAACATGGTTCTTCGGGTAAGTACTCCGTCAGTTCCTTATGTTCTCCTTATTGTTATGCTGGAGCTATGATGTGTCGAATGTGGGGATTGCATGATTCTTCAAAATTTTCCATAGAGATGGTACCTTTGATGGAAGCAACATGTAATAGTGAAATCATGGATTGGGGGAATATATTATCGGATAAGTTAGCAAATGCTATTCTTGACTTCAGAAACAAATCCCGTGTTACTGATAGAATCATCCCTCCATTTTACTTTAGTGCCTACATTTTAGATACCCTCTGTTTTAACTCCGAGTTTCCAGTGTTAGGGTGGAGATGGACTCCACAAGACCCCATGCCCATTCATATATATCACCAGAAATTATGGAAAGCCCATTATAAACACCACCTATATCAACTCTGCAATGGACTCATGCTACCTATTTACTATGCAATTTTTGCTAGACCTACTCCTAAGATCTCCTCTCAAGCAGAGATTGACTTGACAGCCCTAGGAACCTAGTTCGGAGAGCAGAAATTCACTTATGTAAGAGTTTTCGGCAGCCATGCTAGACCTCATGTCCTCCCCTTGTATATACCAGACAAACTTTTAGCTCGAGAGATAGCATATCAGCTTACATCCGCATCAGCTACAAAAACTCTCAGAAATTCAAAGAAGCAAGTCTAGCCTCCTTTCCCTCTAAGGTGTGGCGTCTATACTCTGCGTGATTATAAACACGCAGAGAAAGAAGCAGAAAAGATTAATATGTTAAAACTCGCCACTCTGCCTAATAGACGCTTTGATCCGAAAAAGGTCGTCTATAATGTTCTAGATCAGGCCAAACTCACTAAATTTGAACATAAGGAAGACGATTTTGATGACCTTTTCTCCTCGGCGGAGTCAATATTTCAGGTTCAAGAGATAGCTAAGATTAGATACCATGACGACGGGTTAATTGAATTTAACAAACTTAGAGAGCAGAGGTTGCAAACTCTGCCTCTATATTTGTTGGCCACTACCCCGATGATACAATCAAGCGAGCCTGAGTAGCAGCTTACCAGCAAACATCCTGCTACATCCAAAATCTCTGAAGAAGTCAAAAGAAGAGAGCAGGAGGAACTCTAGAGGAAAGAACAGGAAGAGGAAAAGAGGAAAGAACAAGAGGAAGCACAGAGAATACGTGATCAGGAACAGGAAAGGCAACAGGAGCAGAGCAGCAAGAAGGTGAATGTCGACACTCAGATTGACCCAAGATTTCTCCAGGAATGGCAACAATTTGATTCAATTATAAGCAATCTTGAGAGCTCAAAGAATGCCGATACATCCAAAGCGGCCAATACACAGGATACAGTATCAAAAAGGGTTTCAAGCAAAGAAACCAGCGGTCTACCCCCGACTACAGGATTAGAAATAATTCCCAAGGATCCCTCAGATCAAATTATTTTGCAGATAGAAGATATTCCTCCATGGGATGTTTTCTATAGCCCAAAACACAAGGCTATAATAAAGCAACAACGAAAAAGGAGAAGGATTGATCAACCTTCCCTGTTTCCTGAACAAACAGTAACAGCCAATGTAGTGTGGAAGGAAGAATTCAACCCCTCCGATGACCTGACAAATTTGTCCCAATATGCTGGTGCCTATTCGGCGGCCACCATGGACAAGGCATCGAAGGTGAGCAATTTGTTGAAAGAAAAGGATCAAGTGATCGCTTCACTACAAACACAACTATTGGAGGCACAACAGAAAGCAGATTCAGAAGCGATTCAGAAACAGAAAGAATCATCGGAGGCATTAGCAAAATTGAAAGCAATGAATGAACAGATGGTAAAAACAAAAGATGAGCAAATTGCTCAATTAACAGCTCAAATAGAGAAGTTCAAGAGTCTTCCCCAGCCTGCCAATTTCAGAGAAGAAGCAATACAGATTAATAAGGCACTCATAACACAAATAATATTGTTGTGTCATCAAATTGCCCAAGTTGAACCTCTGTGTGAGATAACAACATCCATAATAAACAAATCAGTTGATGCCAGGCAGGACTTAGAGCAAGCCGATGAGACTTTAACAGATTTTCTTACTTGGCAGAACACTAATGAGGGACAGGCAGCAAACTTGCCTAAAATCTTAGAATCCCATAAAGAAATTTTGTTCATGGAGTGGCAGTCCCAGTTGATGAAAGCAGAGAGAGAAGTTTCTAGATGCAGATTATCTACGAACAATTTGATTGACTTAATTAATAATACTCTCTATTTGTCTAACATGATCTCTCAATGTACACCAGGTAAATTATTATCACCCAAGACATTGGAACAATCATGTTGTCAAGAGCTAGAAAAGAATGGGAAATTGATTACAGGAATTACAAGTTTAACTTGGGACACATATTGGTTGTTCCTAGTAAAACCATACAGCCAGAAAGCCGCCCTCAAATGCTTAACGGATGCAATCGGGTGTATCATTCCCGATATACACGATGCACCTATGCTGCTCAAATCAATTCTCGTCTCAGCCGCCCTCAAGAAGTGGAACCAATGCTAACAATATGCCAACTCAGGACAAAAAGCAAACAGTCAGAATGATGAATCATGCTGCCGATTACCAGATTGCTGTGAAGAATATATTCAAGATCGAGTTATTCCAATTTAGTAGCCTTTTAATTTTATAGTTTGTTAGTTTAATTTAGTATTTATAGACCCTTTCATGTATTTAGAAGGGGTCGTAAGTTTTTGTATATGACTGAAACCTGAGGTTACACTACTGTACTTCAGGCATATTTTTTATGAAAACTGGACCAATTTTTCCAAATTTTGATAACGAAGCTTTTATGTGGATGTGCACTACTGCCTTTATTTAAAAGTATTTCTGAGTCGGAAGAAGGAATTCAAATTGCGATTGACGTTGAGAAAGATTTGTAGCTCATATGGTACTATTATCTATGTCTGAATTCATTCTTTTTATGTAAATTGTTGTTTGATTACTCTTGCTATTATTGAATATATGAATGTGTTTTAACAACAATCTTTATACTTTCCACTACTGGATGTTTACAGTTTGCTATTCTTTTAATCATTT